>PXNZ01000295.1:0-76849 GCA_003012085.1 Trichoderma brevicompactum | reverse complement strand
TGTTCGCTCCCAATCGCCGCCTTACGATTGCAGATGTGGAGGCGGCGATTGGGAGCGAACAGCATGAGGGCACGGTGGTGTATGTTTGTGGACCGCCGCCAATGACGGATGAGCTCGTCAACAAGCTTGCGCCTTTCATAGACTCGCGACGTGTTTTAACAGAGAGGTGGTGGTGAGAGGTGTCTATGTGAGATTGGATCGAGCAGAGTCATAGACTTCGATCGCCGCAACACCCTCCGGAATCACCAAAAAGAAACGTGAAGTAACTATGGCAAATGCTTCAAGTATAGAGTTGAATTTGTGATGGTGAATATATATATATATATATATATATAAAGGTACCCATATACGTGCGCGCGACCCCAACGCCCATGGTATCATCAATACGGCCGTCCCAATGGTTTGATTTTCGCTGATAATATTCTTCCTCCCTCCCTCATAAATACTGCCTCCGCATTAGTTCATTCATCTCATGAACCAAGCAAATACCAATCTCTTATGGATTCCCCAACCCCTAATACACACACATTGCTCCTCATGAGAACAAGTCTTCTGCTCTCTGTCTCCTTTTATTTCGGTTCACGTCTAATAGTTCCTTGCCCGCGTTGCCCGACCCAAATTTGTCGGGAAACAGCTCCCGAGCGTTTGCCGCGCCTTTTATAGAGAAGCCACCATCCCTGCCTTGGGCACGTTGGTTAGCGATGCCTCGGATGTTTAGACCATCACCGGTTGGTTCGTCTGCTCTTGCAACAATCTTAGGCATATCCTCCTCTTTCAGCCGGGCTGAGCCAATGGCCTTTTCCAGCTGGTCTAGCTGTCCACCCCTATTGGACGGCTTGGTGGGGAAAAGTTCTTTTGATCTACTTTCACTTGCGAGGCGGCCTCTGATGGACCGAGCTTGCGTTCTATTGCTTGATGAGCTTGCGAAGCCGTCCATGGCTGCGTCCCCATCGTCGTCGCGGCGAGGAGATGCGGACCTGTCTCTCCTGGTGCTTGGTCGCCCCACTGAGCGATCTGCAAACAGCTCCTTGCCGCGGTTGTTTCCTCGAGTGTACGACCCAGATCGGTCAGATGATCTGTCATCCCTGGATGGCCGCGGCGCATCGTCGTACATGCTGGCCTCGAAGGTTTCTACCTCCTCATCTGAATAACGTCTTCGCCGCCCGCCACTTCCACGGTAGTCGCGGTCGCGATATCGAGAGCGGTTCTCCTGGTGCCGGCGTCGCCTTTCTTCGGGGTCGTGTTCAGGATGGAGGAGGTAATATCGGCTGCGGAGGGCTGCGCCAACCTGCTTCCTGTCGGCCAGTGTAGCAAAGCGGATATGGAAAGAAACTTCTGGCTTTCCCTCGAAAGCTTTGGCAGGAACGGTCTCTCCAACGCCCAAGGCGGTCGCATCTGAGATGTCAATAGCACTGAGAGCGACAATAGCATCGCGGGCGGTAGGTTCCGAGTTGAAGACGAGATTTGCCGTGCTGTCATCAATCCATTCCACCTTGTCCACATTCCCGTAATGTGCTTTGACGTATGCTTTTATGTCGTCTGTGTGTAAGGTGTCTAGACCTCTGATATGAATCTTGGTAGGAACTATGGTATTTGACGCGTCGTCCTCGTTCGGTTGTCCATCATCGGCAACTTCGCCCGGCTCTTCTGGCTCGTCCGGCACCAAGATATCGTCGCCTCGGGGGAGATCTTCATGGTTCTCGTGAGATTCTTGAAAGGCCTCGGCGACGGCGGCATCGTCCATGTCAATGTCCAGATCCATGATTTGTGCTGGTCTAGCGATGACTGATATAGGAGAAGAAGGCAGGTGGCGGAGTCAAGATGGGTGAGAGAGTTGTTGAAGAAACAGGCAGGATTAGATCCAATTGAGGTGGATGTATGAGACAAGGAAAATTAGAAGAGGTGCTTTTTCCCTTTGATTCCAAGAAAGAATAATATGCAATAATGAGCGAGCAGAAGATAAAGGGCCGGGGTCGAGAGGATAAGACGGGGGAGATCGCTAAGTGGCAGAAAGGCGGCTTTGAGACGCGAGCGTCGGGATAACAGGCTTGCGAGAAGCGCGGCTCCTTAGGCGGTGACGGCGCTTGTGCTCTAGCGCCACGCGCCAAGCATCCGCCGCAGAGGTACCTCCAAGCGCAGCAGTACTTTGCGCAACTCGCGGCGGTACCTCAGCGCTGGGCCTGGCTAGGAGAAAGGACACCTGAGCCTTAGCACTCAGCCACCTGTGGCGGCTCGAGCCCCGCGACCCGAAAAACCCACCATCGAGCCTCTGGGCAATTGATCACGACGTAGCTCTCGCTTGACTACAAGGCGCTGCCTCTTTGCGACACGAATCGCCAAGGCAAAGATCGAGGCTCTCACGGCTTCTCACACAGACTGCGGACTTGCTCTTCGCCTCTTCTATCTGCATCGCCTTCTTGGCAGACATTGCCGTGTCTGTACTCCGGTCTGCCTCTAACCACCATCACCAACCCCACCAACAATGTGTCGTCTCTCATAGATAGACTTCTTCCTATC
Source organism: Trichoderma brevicompactum (assembly GCA_003012085.1). NCBI lineage: Eukaryota > Fungi > Ascomycota > Sordariomycetes > Hypocreales > Hypocreaceae > Trichoderma > Trichoderma brevicompactum. The sequence goes on along the minus strand of PXNZ01000295.1, from coordinate 74,332 downwards.
ACGATACTCCAATGGCTCAAGATCCCCGCAACTCCCTCAGCGCCCTCCTGCGGGCTGCTGATATCGAAGACCACGAACAGGTTCTCAAGGCCGCCAATGCCGCCATCAAGGAGGATAAGAACGACCATGTCGCCAACCACACCAAAGTCGTCGCTCTCCTGAAGCTCGATCGCTTCGACGATGCCCTTCGTGTCATCAGCGGTGGTGGAATCAAGCTCCAAGCCACCTGCATTCTCGAGCAGGCTTATGCACTTTACAAGACCGGCAAGCTGGCGGAGGCATTCGATTTGCTTGAGTCGGCTGGTTTGGAGAAACGGGGCCTTCGTCATGTTGCCGCGCAGGTCGCTTACCGAGGCGAGAAATTCCACGAGACCGAAAGGATTTACAGACATCTGTTGGATACAGATGCTGCCAACGAGGAGAGCGATCTCAAGATCAACATCACTGCTGCTGTTGCTCAGTCCCAATGGCAGGGAATCCCCTCCTCTAGCCCAGGCACAATCCCCGAAACTTTGGACGCCTTTGAGCTATGCTACAACATGGCGTGTGGCGAGCTTGCTCGCGGAAACACGAGCCTGGCTGCTACCCTCCTACAGCGCGCTGCCATACTGTGCGATAATTCAGACGAGCTCACCGACGAGGAGAAAAAGACAGAGTTGAGGTCTATCCGTGCCCAGCAGGCATATCTGTTTGCCAAAATTGGAAAACCCAGCTCCACCTTGGAAGTCTACGAGATGCTGGGTCCTGCAACGTGAGTACAATAAGCCAACTCTCATAGCCCCCTTTTCTCGCTCTCCATTTCTAATCAATGAATCTAACAATTTGACACCACAGCGCCAACGATGGCCGTGACTTTGCCGTCATTACTCAAAACAACCACTTTGCCTTGGAACCAGTTGGCAATCCTTTCCTGCGCCAGCGTAAAGCAGAGTCTTTGATGGCATCCGCAGCCCAAGCCAATCTCTTCAACTACCAGTCCAATATCCTCAAGCGTAATAATCTCATTGTCGATCTTGGGGCTTTCAAGACCAAGGGCGTTGCAGAGAGGACAGAAAAGATCCTTAAACAGGGGTCGCTTCCTACGGCAAACCCACAAACTAACGCAGCCTCCATTATAAACGCTGCTGCTCATGCCCAAGGGCTGGACGATAAAGAGGCGCTCCGAAAACTGCAAACTTTGGCAGCCAAACGTCCTAAAGATGTTGGCCTTGCCTTGACTATCGTCCAGCTGCAACTACGGCAACAGCAGGCCGGTGCCGCTTTGACGACTTTCACATCTTTTCTTAATGGCCTGGAGACTTCTGGGGACGTTAACGACGCAGATGTTCGATTTAGTCCGGGCTTAGTTGCACTCGCAGTTTCGCTGTTCCGATCACAGCAACGAGAAGCATCAGCCAAGGCCGAAATCGTCAAGGCAGCTCAGTACTGGCAGAGCCGTCCATCCCAGTCGGTAGGATCACTCCTTCTCGAGGCCGGAGTAGAACTTATGCGATCGTCCAACGCGGATGACTTGCTATTGGCGGGCGCGTCGTTTGAAAGCCTCTTCCGGGAGCAGCAAGGCTCCGATGTTGCGTCGGCTGGGCTGGTCGCCGCCTTTGCGGCATCTGACGCATCGAAAGTCAGAAAGTATGCCGACCAGCTACCGCCCGTCCACGACTTGATTAGTGGCATCGATGTGGATGGACTCTTCGCCGCCGGCGTGGCCGTTGCTCCAAGCAGCGCCGTCTCCAAGAAGCGACCGGCCTCAGAAGAAGCCAACGCCGAAAGGGTGACCAAGCGACGGCGGAGAAAGCTTCCCAAGAACTTCGTCGAGGGCAAGACTCCCGATCCAGAGCGGTGGTTGCCGCTCCGCGATAGATCTTCATACCGCCCCAAGGGCAAGAAGGGGAAGAAGAGGGCTGGGGAGGCCACTCAGGGAGGCATCGTTAAGGAGGAGGAGACGCTGGGGCTTGTAGGCGGAGGGGGCGTCAAGGTGGAAAAGGCCGCAGCCCCTTCATCTAACAATAAGAAGAAGAAGAAGGGCAAGAAATAGTCCATGTTATCTATCATCTTGATAAAAACACAATTTGGTGTAGGATATATTTATACATATACATGTATAGCCCGAAGAAGACATGGGGAGGGCAAAAGTCAGGAGGAGAGAGCTGGAGTTGGCGGTTGATACTGGGGAATAAGATTATTTTTATGGTTTGCTTGGGAAAAGGGAGAAGAAGAAAAAAATATTGCATTAACAATTCTGCCGCCAACATTTGAGTAAATGAAGATATAATAGGCAATCTTGTTCTTTTTTAAAAAAAATAATATGTGATTTTCTTTATTACTACTCCACGCTAAATACTTCCAACTTGCAGTAAAGAAAGAGGTTTCCCTCCCCCTATTCTCTCACCCCCTTTTTTTTCCTCCCAAGGGAAGCAGAAAACATGCTAGCAAGGTGCAGCCGCAAAGTCTATATGATTGAGCTTGTATGGTATATAGATGGTATATGTTATTTCCACGTGACTTCATACGGGATATATAGCCATACCGTTGTCGAATAATTAAAAGAAGAAGAAAAAAGAATGAAAAAGGAAAAGGAAAGGAAAGGACATGAGCAATGGTGTAAAAAAAGGGGCATTTCGTGCGCCAAGGCTGAGATTATCCCGACAAAAGAGAGAGTGTATGTGAGTGAACAAGCACACAGATTGTTTTTTTCTTGTTTTCAAAGATGAAAATAGAAATGGAAAGAGGGAGCGTATGAGAGAGTAAGTCAATCAGAGAAAGAAGAAAAACACACACACACAAAGTAAAAAAAAAAATAGAGAGACATTGGGTTTCCAGTGCAGCCCCGTCATGGTCATATAAAAACCTCCTTTTTGTTTCGCCTTCACACGCAGCCCATGCCCGGCAGTATTCGCTAAATAGACATACATATTCACACCCTCTAAAACAAGAAATTCTGACTACCGTTCTTCTATCACTTCAATTCATGCGTTGACTGCTTGCAGCGGTCGATTGGGTAGAGATTCAGAGTCGTGTGTCGAATCCTCTGTCCCTTCGGCTTCTTTTTCTTCGTTTGCCGGTTCTTGTTCCTGCGCCGGATTTTCCGATTCGCGCTCTTGCTCCTCGTCTTCTTTCACTTCCAAGGTGGTATCTTGATCCTCGCCTACAACTGATTCAGCCACAGCTGATTTTGTATCATCACCATCTTCCTCCGTTCCCATGGGGGGCAAGGGCGATCTCCGGCCGTCGGAAAAGCTCACTGCCACTTCGCTTTCTGCATCCGAAGGAATGGCCAGCCTTCCTGCTGCGGACACGCTTCGGGCGGCCTGAGCTGACGAGTACTTGCGGTGAAGCTCCCGGAAACTTCTCGCCGTAGCCGTGCTGGCGCTCGCGGCGGACCCTCTCCGCTCACGAGACTCACTTTGCTCCAAGGGAGCTTCGAGCACAGAGAAGAAATCATCGTCCTGCTCCTCGTTCAGCACAGGGGAGGCTGGCTGCTCGCACGACTGCCGATGGCTCTGCTGTTGCGATTTTCGAGCCAGAATCTGCTCCTCATTGTTCATGACCTGTAGCTCTGTTCCCAGATTGATAACAGAAGCCTTCTTTCCGTGGACAACAAAGCTGCCGGTTCCCCGTGCCAACGTACTGTCCCGGGCAGCATCCTCCGAAGGCGCTGCCGGACCTGTTTCTCTACCCTTCCTGCTCCGGTGATGGGAGAGATGACCAGCACTCTCCCTAAGGGTGCGTTGAAGACTACGCCGAATCTTGCTCCTATCGAATTTATCTCCAGACTCGGTGGCCTCTCCGGCGGTCGATGTAATCGGTTTATCTGACGGATCCCTCCCTACTCTTCCTTGTAACAGACCAGCTTGTTTCAGGAATTGCCGCTCGTCGGCGTCCACTTCGTCATGGGTGTGGTCAGACTTTACTGACGCCGCCTCGTCTTCGTCGTGTGGCTCGAGCTGCCTGCTTGGCATCGTGGATATTGATGGCTGCACCGGGGAAGCGGCGATGCTTGAGACTGAGCCGTGCCTGATGCTTCCAATATCGAGCTTGGGCGTTTCTTGCACTTCCAGTTGCGGGTGCGCCTCACTCGGTGGTCGCGTTGCTGGTGGAGACGCTGGTCTTGCCGGATCATGCAGCTCCAAGACGAGGTCTTCCTTGTCCGAGAAGAATGATGGGAGGTTCTCGGTAGCAGGAGATTGGGGCGCTTTTTCAGAAACTGCCGATGCCTTGGATTGAGACTCGGGTCGTTTGGGTCCGGATGGATGTGGCGCTGAAGACACGCGCCGCTCCTCGCCCGAGGGCTGGCCGTCGGCTGTGGCCATTCTCTCTACTACTTCCCCTTCCTCCTTGAGGTCCAGAGCCAAGATGTCACGATGACATATTTCCTTCCAAATCTCCATTCGCGCCCACCTGAGCTGCGCCGACATGCGAGCCGCGGCCAAGAGAAGCTGTTCTCTTGTCCTCGGTTGGATAGGTGCAAGTATTTGAAGGTGACGAGCATTTCTCAGTTGGTTTTCCAAAGCCTTCTTGGACTCCTCTATCTTGCGGTCTGCCTCGGCAATCTTTTCCTGCATAAACTCGCGCCTCGCCAGCTGGATATCTTCGGCCATTTTGTGATCAATTCGGCTCCTCGCAATCGACACGAGGCCAGTAGGGGTTTCGACAAGCTGGGTGGCGTCAGAGCTGTCAAGCCTTCTGAAACCCCGGCGATTATGGCCATCGTACGTGCCGCCAACAACGCCTCGCATCTTGACGCCGGATGTTCCAAAGGCAGCGGCGTAGTTGAGCTTTGCCAACCAGTCATTAAGCTCATGTTCATCGTCGGCCAGAAGCACCTCGTCCAGGCCGCCCTGCCTGACGTAGATGAAGGCATTCTTGTGCTTCTTATAGGAGGTGTCGAGAAGAGCCACAGCGCCCTTGGTAGACATGAGAGCATCTGGTTTGAACTCCTCCAGGGGGGGCTTGAAAGTAATGGGTATGCCATCGTGACCCGCCTTGATGTGGCTCTCGTACTGATGCATGAGATTTTTAACCCAGCTGGTATTGCGGAAGAAGTAGAGCTGAGCACCCGTAAGGATAGCCCCCCACTCTTGCCAAGGAGACCGCGTCTTTCTCTTTTTGGCTTCTTTCCGCCAAAGAAGTCCAACTTTTGTTATTTTGATATCGACGATGCCGGGTGCATCGTCGGGGTTGTTCAGAGGCTTATCAGACATGAATGCGTCCGGGCGAGATCTCGCGGAGACAATTTGTAGCACACCAGTCCGGAAGAACGTCTTTTGCAGGTCCTTCAAATTGAGGGATTGCGCCGAGCCCAGGTAGTTGTACTGGTCTTCCAAGGGCATAGTGGCCTTGAGATTCGGTCTCAACACATCTAGATTGCCGTCAATTATGAGAGTGTAGGGGTCGAGGGGCTCCTTTGCCGCCCGCTTGGCAGGATCACCAGCAGGGGCCGGGAGGGCGATTTTCCTCTTCGACTTGATGCTGCCATGGCGCTCGCTGTTGAGGTCAAGGTCATCTTCGACGTGGATAAAGGGGGTATAGCAAATGTTGTCATAGAAACACTCGAGAATTTCGTCAAAGATGCCCTCTCCGCGAGTATTCTTCAGGTAGTCTGTCTTTTGCATCTTGTGCTTGTTGTTCTTGTTGAAAACGTCTGTGTGGAGGATGAGGAGGGAGAAGGCAATGAAATAGGCCTGGTCAGGAGAGGAGTAAATGCCGGGGTTGCATTCATGATAACGATTCGCAAACGCCTGCAGACATCGGTCTATCTGCTGCGTTTCTTTGGGGAGCTCGGCCTCCATCAAGAGCTTGCGGATGGCCATGTCCATGGGGTCTCCGAAGAAGCTAAAGGTTCTCATGAAGCTTCTCAGGGCGGCGGTGGAAAAGGCGTCGGTCCCTTTGGACAATGCGGCAGCTACGACGCCGCGGCTAACCATGCCTTCTATACGAGCAATGTACTTGGCAGGAGACTCGTCTTCGAATCGCTCCGGCAGAACCACAGACTCCTCCCTTGGCAGCTGAAGCGAGTTGCTCTTGGAGGCAACGGATCCTGGCGTGGCGGGCGTGAAGGAGCCTTGCCGGCTGAGGTCAGAATTCTGGCGAAGACGAGTCAGGCCCAAGAGATCGCCAAAGCTCTTGCGGCCGATGGAGGTGGACGTTCGCGTATTGGGGGGCGGGACGAGGTGCTCATCGTTGGAATCTCTACCTATGGAGCTCAGCGTGGACGATCTCCCACGGAGCAGGGTAGTCCGCGTAGGAGAGGAGTGGTCGGAGCGAGGTCCACCGTTTGCATTGAACAAGGCAATGGCTGGATTCAGGTGAGGGCCTTGGTCGTTTTCGCCCGGGTGAGTGCCCGCACTCTGGGCGGAAGCCGGGCGCGGTGTGGCCTCCACGCCCAGAGATGTAGTCGAGGATCGGTCTGTCGGTGCGGCGCTGCCCTCTTGCCGTAGGTGTGCGAAGGGGAACAGCGGCTCTGGTGGTTTCTTGCTTCTCCGTAGTTTGAAGAATGGCGTAGATGGCAACGACTTCTTGGGAGTGGAACTGAGGCTGACGTGAGAGACCCGATCAGTGGAGCTAACATCTGATCTCGAGGATTCGGATGGTCGAGGGGCTATGTTGAGCCCGGTGCCGGTGGAATCGACCGTCGTCTGGGTCGACGGCCGCGGCGATTGAGGCTCGTCCGTGACGCTCAGCGAAGGCCGTCCTTGGTCGCCTGTAGATTTTCTAGGCATAGGTTCGTGGCGACGACTGGCCATGGGGTCGTCACGAGGGATGTCGGTGGAGCGTCGCAACATTGCGGCCAGCCCCAGGCGGGAGGATGACTTCTTCAAGGAGGCTATTTCCATGGTGGGAGCGGTGGTGATGATGGCAGGAGCTAGACGGAACAAGGAGAAGGAAAAGTCAGCCGCCATGCTCTCTGTCTCGCTACGTCAGGGAGCGTAGGATTGAGGGGAGGGGAGATTGGGGGGAAGGGATTGGTTACGTCGAGGAACAGGAGGGGGCTTCTCAGCCGCCTGCTTGACGCGGAGAGACAGCTGAGAGTCGGAAGCATTTCGAAATCGCAGGACGGAGAAGCGGCGGTGCTTGTTGGACTGCTGCTGGACGGGCGGGGTGGTCGGGCGGTCCAAGGACGTGACAGACTCTCGGCTCTGCGGTCGAGATATCACGGGCTCGGGCACGGGCTCGGGCTCGGGGTCTTCTGGCAGCTGTGCCTGGAGCGGCAGTTCGGGGACGTCGTCTGAGGCCGGCGGCGCAAAGGCAGCAGTATGGCGGCGCATGTCGGTCTCACTGGCCATGATGCCGCGGCGGCGTAAAAAAGGCATGACGGCGGCCGATGCTCATGGTCTGGATGGCACGCCTGGCCGCTGGGGATCCGGTGAGGCCGCTGATCTGGGGACGAAGTGTGACGAAGATGACGAGTACGGCCAAGAAGAGGCCTTGGCTAGCTGGATGCGCCAGGCGCGTCGAGAAGGGGCATTGAGCGCCGTTGCAGAGGGCGGACTCGGGCGTCTGGAGGTGCTGGATTGCGATCTGAGATGCACAGGCAAAGACGCAGAAATGCGGACGCACGAGATGGACGTCCCAGGGGGGGGGAGGGGGGTTTGGGAATCAGCGACGGCAGGACAATATCGACGCCATATTACAGATTACATGGATGGGACCAGCAGCTCCCACGGTGGAGAGGCTTTCACAGGGCCCAGGGGGTTGGGTTGGCATTTGCTGAAGGGGGAGGGGCCCTCTGGCAGAGGTCAGAGGTCAGAGGTCAGAGGTCAGAGGTACTGCATACTGCCCTGTTAGTAAGTACCTGGTAGAGAGTGTATGTACGCGCGTGTACGGAGCATGTACTGCAGACATCTCGTCAATTGGCCCCAAAACGAGCGAGTGCTATGAGGCTGATGCGCAGCGGCTCCGCTGCCCAGAACACTCGCAGACGGTCCGTGGAACACAATGCCACTAATAGCAATAAGCAGCGCCTCCATTTTGCTTGCACTGACTGCGTGCCAAGATAGCTCTGCTGCTAGTGCCAGCACTACTAGTACATCCTGCTAACCGCCAGCTAGAATAGTATAAGAAGTTTTTTCTTTCTTTTTTATATCCGAGTGCCACGATGTGCTGACGGGTGTGGCGGATGACACGCTGTTATGCACCTGCTCGGAAAACTTTGGCTTGTACGAAGTACGGAGTAGTAGTTGTAGCGTGTACTTTCTTACTTCCTCAAGGTAGCACTGCGACAGGTGGGAGGAGGTACCGCCGTGGAGGATTTTAATTACGAGACCCGGCCTGGTCTGGCTCTGATTGAATGCGACTCGCCTATACGGAGTAGAGTAGTAATATTTGTACATGCCAAGGTACCAGTACCAGCACCAGTACCAGCACCTTTACGGAGGGCTCCTTCATGCGAGGCCACCCCCGGAAACAGCGGGCTGCCTGTGCAAAAACCACGCCGTAATCTGCACATTACAAGCGTGCCTTAGTAGTAGGAGGTACCTGGTACTCCATACAAATAGCACCTGTATAACCTTTGCTCCGTGCTCCGTAAACTCCAAGTGCGCTCGGGCACAGCCCCGCCATCAAGTACTCAGTACCCATCACCAGCACCAACACTCAGCATGAATCCTTTGTCCTCTCTACTCCGTATATTCTCCGGGGCTCCATGTCTGCCAGCGGGTACCTCGCTCATACTGTAGCAGGTGCTGCTGCTGGGTACCGCCTACCGAAGCGCCGCAGTCGTGCCAGGATTTGTTAAATCAGTGCCTAGAGCATAGCCCCATCGGACGGTCCAGCGGCTGCCGCAGAGGCAAAGGCGAGGTGAGGTAGCTGTCACCATGCAACACAATGACTTTTGACTTTTTTCCGCCATCTCTACTGTACCAAAACTAAACCTACCAGATCTGCCAACCTAAGGTACCTACGCTACCACCGCAAAAGTTCGCCTCTCAACCGTCAACCATCCGCGCTATGTATATTTGATAATTGATATTACTTTTGCTTCCCATCTGCTCCATCCCCGTTTTGAATCGATCCCATCTCGTTGACCCCACCGGGCCGAGTCGCTCACCAAAACCGAGATGAAACCGACGGTCGCTACCTTGGTGGCCTCGCTGGCGCTGCTTGGCCCAGCCCATGGCGCCGGCATTGAAGCGTCGCGAATACCCTCAGCCAGCAATCTCCAGGCCACCACGCACGTCTTCCCTTTCCTCACCAAGCTTCGCGATAGCGCTATTGAGCTCATCTTTGGCCGCCATCCTTCCAAGGCCGCCCACGCATCCACACCCAGCTACTCGCAGTCTCGATATGCCAACGAGCTGGTCTTGCGATTCAATGTCACCACCACCGACGAGGAGGCAGCGCTTGCAGAAGCTGCCGCCCGCCTCTTCCTCGATGTCTGGGCCTTTACAAATGAGTTTGTCGACATTCGGCTCCATGCCGATGAAGTGGCCCCGCTGCTCGGCCTCCTGCCGCGGTCTCTCCAGCTATCGCAATCGACGCTGATCCCAGATCTGGCTGCGGCGGTCTACCAGTCGATGCCTTCAGCAAAGGATAGAACCATGGCGTCAGAAGGAGTCAGCTGGGCACTATCAGAGCCGCTAAGGTCCGCAGACAATCTCTTCTTCCAGGATTACCAGCCATTGCCGGTCATCATCCGCTGGATGCGTCTGTTGGAAGCCATGTTTCCTTCGTATGTCAAGTACACCACGATAGGGAAATCTTTCGAGGGGCGAGAGATTCCTGCCCTTCGTGTTGGAGTGCCGCAGGTCGCCGATTCCAGCAAGCCGCGAAAGATGATTGTCGTCACCGGCGGTCTCCACGCCCGCGAGTGGATTTCAACCAGCACAGTCAACTATGTGGCGTGGTCTTTTATAACATCGTTTGGCAAAGATCCAGTGATTACCAAGTTCCTCAACCATTTCGACGTTGTCTTCATTCCGGTGGTCAACCCCGATGGCGTTGAGTACAGCTGGCAGGTCGACCGTCTGTGGCGCAAAAGCCGGCAGCAAACAAACATGCGATTCTGTCGCGGCATGGACCTGGACCACACCTTTGGCTTTGGCTGGGACAGTGCCGAGACTCAGAGCGACCCTTGCTCAGAGAGCTACGGCGGAGACAAACCTTTCCAGGCTGTCGAGGCCGCTGAGCTCGCGAATTGGGCCAAGAACGAGACACAGAACAATGTCAAGTTTGTGGGATTGGTAGATCTTCATTCGTACTCGCAGCAGGTCCTCTTCCCATATTCATATACATGCTCCACTGAGCCTCCGAACCTCGAAAACTTGGAGGAGCTTGCCATGGGAATTGCTAAAGCGATTCGCCTGTCCAATGGAGAATCATATTCAGTCACCTCTGCCTGTGAGGGCGCCGTGGCCGCCAAGGACTCTACCGGTCGTCATCCCGTCTGGTCTCGCATCGAATCAGGCGGCGGGTCCGCCATCGATTGGTTCTACCACGAGCTGGGCGCACACTACAGCTATCAAATCAAGCTTCGAGACACGGGGAGTTATGGATTCCTCCTCCCAAAAGAATACATCATCCCCACGGGAGAAGAAGTGTCTGACGCGATGAAGTACTTTGGGGACTATCTTTTGGGAAACAATGGCATTGAGAAGACCATAGGCAGTCAAATGGAGGGCATCGCGAATCTGGAATTCGATGACAGCCAAGAAACATTCACGGGACATGAGCTGCGGCGACGTAGATTGCGAAGATGAGCTTGAGTGCCGCCAGCACTGCTGGAGATGAACAAGGAGAGGCGTTTTCTCGATTTTTGGTTTTTTTGGGGTCTTTCTTCTTTTCTTCATTCTGTGCGTTATGATATCCTGCATAATAATTAATTACAACGGACAAGGCCGTTTTTCGCTTACACAACATGAAACGGGGGCACAACTCGCCCCAAGCAATTGGCGAGGGCATTAAAAAAAAACAGCACTGGCAAACCAAGGCAAACAATAGGCTTTCGGCTAGGAAAGAGGCTTCTATTACGACAGGCCGAGGGAGGAGGCGAAAAGCGTGTTTTCCCCAGCATCTCTTGACGGGGAAAGGGTAGCTCGGTTAATTAATGAAAATTTGACCTTTTTATTTGCCGCACATGATGGTCCGAGATGTTTTAGTTGCCCGTGGCAATCGCGTAAGAGGTGTAAGCGGCCATGAGCTTCAGGGCCAAATCCGCAACACCTGCAAAATAGGCGCCGCTACGTTTCGCAAGAGGGGGTTAGAGGACATGCAGCTTTGCCTTGGATCTGAGAGAAGAGAAACTTACAAGCTTCTGCCCTTGGGACCGGCCGAGCTGGTGTAGCCGTACAGGTAGAGAGCTCTTCCAAAGGCCCAGGTGAGGCCGAAAATGGCAGAGGCGACGGGGAAGTTGAGGCCGGCGATGAGGAGGGCGCCAAGGGCTGAGGTCTGGTTCTCAACGTAGTTGGCGTGGGCGCGTTGAGCTGAGAGGGAAATCAGTCTCTTTTGTCTTTTTATTTTTTTCTCTCTTCTTCTTTCAAAGACAAAAAAAAGAGACAAAGAGATTTAACATACCGCAGTTGAATTTGTACGCGGCAGGGTCCTTCTCGGCCTGCTCGTGGGAGGCGTAGGCGTTGGGATAGGCGATTTTGCTGGCCTTGCGGAACTTTGAAGTGCGCAGCATGTGCAGGGTGTTGACGAAGAAGGTTGACGTGGCGGCGGCCAGGACGAAGCTGTGGGTTGAAGAGAGAGGCGTATATTAGCAAATTGAGTCTGGCGATGATGATTTCCAAAGTCTTCTCTTTCTCTCTCTCTCTTTTTCCTCGTTCAACTTCAATTCCTCTTCCCATTTAATTGAGTCCCTGTGTGTTTTGTGTCTTCATATCCCACCATTTTGCTTCTCATTCTGCCCTTTTCATAAAGTTTAATGGACGTAAACCTACCCGTATGAATCAGGGAGCACCAAAGTAAAAGGCATGTTGGGCAATCTTCAATGTCTTCCAAAAAACAATAAATAAAAACTTATTTAAAAAAAAAAAAAAACCTAGTTTCTTAGCCTCTCAACTTATTCTCGTCTTTTTTTTTTTTTCGTTGCTCTTGAATCTTCAATTAGAAGGGGAGGGGGCACAGTTGTCAATTTAAGCGTCTGATGTCCGCACCCCTGACCTGAGAGCCCCAACTACTTTTTCTATCTACCTCCTAGATTGAAAAAATTCCCACCCACTAGCATTACTATGCTAGTTTACCTACTTACTTAGTAAACTACTAGCTGGCATTACGAAGATGAAAAAAAGGCCCCAGATCCTCTCCTTAGCAGGTCCCCATTATTACGGAGTACCGGGGGGGGTGCAACAGCTCCCAATGCCTGGCGTTTGATGCTGCCCCCCCTCCCCCAAGAAGGGTCCCCTAAATCGGACGGAGAAAGAAAAAAAAAAGAGCACAACCCCCACCACCACACGCAGCTAACACACTGCCGTAACGTGTTTTCTTCTCCCTCTTTAGTCTGCTTGAATCGGGCGATGAGGAATTCCGAATGCCGTTGTTCCCTATTTTTTTTTTTTTTGACCTGCGTGGAGTCTGGATAAGACGGCAGGCAGAAGCGATTCATTTTACAGCGGAGCGAGCTATGAGGATCGTTTGTTTGTGCGCGCAATGGCTACTTACTGCATTGGGTATTACATGCCCAAGATGGACCAAATATGATGGTTTCTTTGTACTCAGACACTTCGCCAGGAAGTGGTTTACTTGGATAGGAAATTAAGATGAGGAAAAAAAAATTTGTTCCAGCCAATAATTATCTAGTAGTTAAGATGTTTGATACTACTCCGTACACAGAACTTACACAAAGGATCTGCGGGCTCAGAGTAATAGCAAGCTGGCTGTATCAGCTCTCAACGCCAACAACTCGAACCAATGGCTCCGTCTCCTAAGCCGTTTCAAACTTGTAATACCAATTCATAGCACCAGCAGATAACAGCCCTTGCAGCGGATACGCTTTGCACCTAGTCTGACTCTCGCACAGCAGATCCGGCATTTCAACATCCGCCGACGGTCCGTGTCGCACTGCTCCCAGCGCCACTCGGATCTTCGCCCTGCGGCTTTCCTCATCGTCAGCCACAACACTTCAAGACGCAGCCGCGTGTTGCCTAAGCAATTACGCTCTTGGTTTAGAAACCTAATTTCGCCTTTATTTGCGAGCCCGCCGTCTCACTGACCGTATCTCATTGCATCGTAATTCTGCTCCCAACACCCCACGTGTACGTAATCCCTCGCCTGGCGGCATCCATCGCCCTGTTCGTGAAGCGAGGGCTGCACAAAGTCCGCTGCTTAACGCCAAAAGTCCGCCTCGCTTCAGCTTCAGACTCCTTGCCTGATTAGCAAGCACATTAGTATTGCTTTCATAAGGAGTTCGGTCATTTCAAATCACTGTGAGTTACATCGCAGCATATGACAAGTGGTGGGAAAATAGGAATTTGTTCTTTTCTTGGTGGTGTTGTCCGGACGAGATCCGGGTAGGGGGACAGCATTCGTCCGAAGAAGAACAAAAATAGTAGGACATATGCTCCGTATCCAGTGACATAATAATAAGACGCCGGCAGTAACTACTCGGAGATAAAGTAATGTAGCGTTAAACAACCCTCGTCATCCCGTGCATCTCTCAGCCGGAGGTCGCCACTCTAGATCGAGCCCTTCAAACACTCGCTTCTCTGCCGTTTCCATATCTGGGGCCGGCCCTCGCTCGGAACCTTCGAGATCCACCCACGACCCGTCTGCCCGAGTCCGAACGCCGCTGCTGTCGAATTTCAATCCCAATTTCGCCTTACAGTAGCGCCGAAGATCTCGTTGGAATGTTGTCTCTCCGCTCCATCCAAGGATCGCACACCCAGCCGTCTTCCAGGGACTGATGATGATGTCTACCCTCCGGTGAAGTGCCGGCCCCTGCGCCTCGGGATTCTGCCAAACAACCATGGCCTTGTCCAACGTATCGAATCCCGATCCCGCAGAGCGATTCGGGCCACGCCACGGTAGGGGAGCCTGCCCACGCTCGCTATTCCGCGTCCATACACTCAAGGTATGCGTAATAAAGGAGCTCTTCTCCAGGCTGGAAAGTAGTTTAACGATAACGTCTAGAGTTTGGGCTTCATCAGGATGGCTTAGGACCACGTCGACGTCGCCACTCGTGGGCTTGCCTCGCCTATAGCTGCCCACAATTACCATTTGGAAACCAGGGTCGATTCGACGTGCGTGGGTGAGAATTACATTGGCGATAGCCTCTGTCTCTGCCCGTGGTATCTTGAGTTGAAACTCGTCATAGTATTTAACGCCAATCTGCTGTACCCGACTTAACGAATCCCATCCGTGTTCTACAATGTCATCTAGGTCTCGCCAGCCTAGTGGCATGAGAAGACACATTGTTGTCAGCGCCTAGGTACAGTTGTTTGGTAGCCGGTCGTGGGGCGTGGAAGCTGCATACCTCTCTTATAGAACTGACGAGCAGTTGCATCTGCAACTCCCCATATATTGTAAAACATGTCCATAACAGCTAGTTCAGTGTCGGTTGCAGCCGCGCTGGTCTCGTCAGTGTGGCCGGCGGTTGTCCACTGCTGGTATAACTGTGCAATCTTGTTGCCGCACCCTGGCAATCTCTCGACCTCTATAATGTAGACCCCCCAGAAGGGGAAAATATCAGCTCTCTTCTACTGACATGAATCAAGAAGGAGGGAGAAAATAAGCACAAGATAAACCTACCCTGTGGTCGTTGCAAGAGGTATGGGTACGCGGCCAGAGAGGCTATTGACGTAGAGTAAGCCCTGACACCGATTTGGTCTCCCTGAAGTAGTCGCAACGTCCGAATATCCTTGAGCTCTTTGATAAACTCAGCATTTGGTGGATCGACAAGAGATGGTCTTTGGCAAGAGTATGTCGTATGGAGGAAATCTGGAATGGGTGGCAGAGGTTCATCGTGATTGGATGTGGATTCATGATACAGCTTTGGTGGTTCAACCCGCTTCCGCCCACTTGGAGTTTTTGGAGAATTTGATTGCTGTCTGTTTCCTCGTTGCGAATACGAGCTGTCATTGACTCTCTGTCGGTCTTCAGCGGCGCGGGCAAACACTGCCGAGGCCTGCCTAGCTGCTTCACTCTTTTTCCCCGGCTGGGAGGCTCCGAGAGCTGAATCTTTTGGGGGCAGGGATGGCAATTTGCGGCCTCGGTAGAGCAAATAATCACCAACAGGCAATGCAACATCTTGCTGCAGAGAATCCAATAGCCAAGCCAGCTTGAGCACCAAAATGGTGTCTCCTGGCTCTCTCTCTCTCCACATGCCCAAAGCGATGCTATCACTTTTCTCTTCCCGAACCCCTACTGTCTCCGACTCCGATAACCTAGGACGTTTTGACGGCAGCTCGGATGCATCATCTCGCTGCGGGCGCTTGCCGCTCTGCCCAACTTCCCCGCCAATCTCACCATCGTGAATAGGCTCCGTCAAAAGCTTTAATCGTCTCAGCTCAAAAAGAGCGCGCTCCGGCCTAGATATCTTTCCCAAGACAACATCGGCTTCGTGAATGTCATGAGTTAGGGTAGGAATTCTCTCCTCTATTCTCCGCAGCTCATCCGCTGGCAAGTGAGTTTGTAACAAGAAAATCCGAGGCAGGTCAGGAGCCATGGCGCGGGGCCTTGCGTGAGCCTGCTATGAGAGTCATATCTTAAAAATACAGGGGTCGTGAGGGCGTTGGAGAGCCCTTTTATTAACGGGCTAACTTGGAATCAAGAGTGTTGGTGTTATTGGAGGTGTCGTCATGCAAGCATGAGTGAAAGCACACACAAACCTTCCTATTGGCTCCGTAACACGCATAAGGAAAGGATTTGCCCCACTTTTTAGCTGAGCAGAAGAGAGGCAAACAACACAAGCAAGCTGACAATCAAAGATAGGACGCCCAACACACGCATTCATTGTTTCTGTAGATTAGGCAGCCAAATAGATTATTACCATCTAGCACTAATATAGCATAAACGCTTGGTGATACCCAGTTATAGCCAGGAAATCGCTGATGGCGGCCATTATGCAGAAGAACACCACAACGCCAGTAGCAGCCGTGCCATGACTGCATTCGACCATTCTCATGTACATACTCTGAACCCTTCTATGCGCTCTCCAAATTGAGTTGCCCCTATCCTTGTCTTCTATCTTGTTGAGATTCCAATTTTGAGATTGTGCTCGCTGAGCCGGCTTTCAAACATCTTCAAATTCGAGCTCGTCATCGTCCTCATCTTCGTCGATGCCGCTCTCAACCTTCTTGCCCTCAGATTCAACCTTGACTCGTTTGCTCGCCCGCTCATCTGAACTATCTTCGTTTCGAGATGCCGAACCTGATGCTTCCTCTGATACCTCAGCCTTTATACCGGGTGTGCCCAGGCCTGAGTTGTTACCAGTTGCTACAACATCCTCAAACTCATCATCCTCTTCCTCAGAACCGTATTCCTCCTCATCTTCTGCATCAACCTCTCGTGCAAGCATAGCCGCTTGTTCCGCTTTTAGTTTCTCAAAGATGTCATCAATCTGCGTGGTGGCACTATTATCGACCAGTTTGCTCTGAGACAGATTTCGCCCAGCCGTCTCCCTGCTCGCTCCCAAGGCACCAGAATCAGCCGTTGCCGAAAATGATTCTCCAGTAATAGTACTGTTCGACATCCAAGATGGAAGAGCGTTTTGTTGAGCAATCTTCTCCTTCCGGAGTCTCTCGGCCTCCTTCTCGGCCTCGGACGGCCCGTCAGATGTAGATATGTTGACGGCAATGGACTGCGGTCCTGTATTGGCCAAGCCCCTAACAGCCATGGGCCGAGCTGATCCGTCGTCAACGGGTATCGTAGCCGCACGTTGATGCGTAGCGTCGCGAACCACCGGCCGAGCCTTTGACAAGGCCCGATCAAAGTCGCATTCCGGAATATGAGCCGCATCTATTTTGGGCAAGAGTTCGCTGATGAATTTGAACTGATCATTGAGTCGGGTTGACTGTTCGTGCCCGCCAGCATTTCGGTCTGCTTCAAATGATAAAGGGTGGCGGCATCGGTGGCAGAGAAAACCCTCTGGGCCGACGCTGTCCAACACCTCCATCGCTGTCCATTCCGCCTTACAGAACGAGCAAAAGTATTCCTTCTTCTCGTTTACCGGCACCGTGGTTCCCTGAACTTCCTTGTCTATGTTGTAAACTCGCCACTTGATGGCATCGATGGTATGTCGGTAGTTTATGTAATACCATGTGCGATTACTCGGTCGTGGATTGCCTGGTCGCAACTCCGATCTCGTGTGACTGTGATAGTAAGCCGTCCGTCCAAGCCAAAAGCAATGTAGAAACTATCCAGCATACACTGTAAGGAACCGGTCTTCTCGTAGCTTTCCACAAATCTTGTGTAAATCTTTCGTATTTATCGCCATCAAATATGCCAAATCATCATCTCGTAGGCTATACATGATATTTTTCAGCTCATCTCCTTTCAAAACTAGGCTTCACCCATAGAGGAGGCGTACGCTTCATGCAGAATCAGTGCGTCAACGACGAGGATGTCTCGCGTCGAGTAGAACGCACGCATGACAGCCTTGATCAATGTCACAGCGAGATCCATGGTGCCTAACAAGTGACTTTGCTTCGGATTGTCGGAAGAATGTTACAATCGTGACAATAAGTATGCTAGGTAAACCTAGGTCTGTGGAGCAGCTCGTTCGAGGAGTTCGCGCTCGATTGTTCCGTCTCGATTCTTATGTGGCGGTCTTGACCCCGGTGAAAATAATCATGCAAATGTCACAACGCCGATACGGAAGGAGGTGAACGGTGACTGGGGAGAAGATTATTGTAATATCGAGCGGGCTAGTAAGAATCACACAGGAGAGTTGACGCTGATTCGGCTTGTGGGGGAAGAAGGCAAAATCATGATCATCGGAGCGGAAAGCGCATCGTTATAGTGGCCCTCGGGCTATGTCTTGCGTCGTCCAGGTTATGCAAATATGCGCGCCACAAATGGTCTTCTTATTCACCCCCGTGCTTTTTGGTCGGGTAGTGATGCTCCCTAGACGTATAGGCTGAGCTATTTAAATCAATTGGCGCATTGGCGCTGATTCAAAGTAAGTTGTGTTTGAAGTCAAACCTTCGTCGCGTTGCGCATCTCCTCTCTCTTCTGCCTGCTACGGGCGCGACTCCAATGACGCCGGAAGCCGGAAAAACATCGGGCCACTGCGTCTCGCTCTGCTCTCAATCTTAAATTACGCCACTCCAGGTATTAGAGAGTTTCCACAAGCAGATACTAGTAGGACCTCCGTAACCATCCAAGCAGCTACTTTGCGTTTATTAACACTTTAGTCCTGCAGGTCGTCCTGGTGATTTAGCCTGGTATAGTTGTATAACGCATGCCCATCCTGATTTACTAGATATCTCTAGTGGACCTAGAGCACCATGTTAAAGGCTTATACAAATGGAATCAAACTGACACGCCAAAACCATATCCGTGAGATGACAATCAATTAATTAATAAAAGAAAAATGCATTATATTCATCCATGCGCCAGGGTAATCGTAGCTCGTGGTACTTCAATGGTCGAGGTATTCACCTCCTTCATTGATTTCCTGCGTTTTCCTGTCCAGCCTGCCCCAGTCTCGCTCTCTGCTTACAACCAACCCCCAACCCGAATCGTTAATACTGATACATAAACAAGGAACACTTTATAGCTTGTTATCAAGCATATTTTCTGAGCTGTAGTAGAATCGGTTAGCTTTTGTGTGTATCAATATAAAGCGGCATATAAACATAAGACTTACATCCAATGTCAGCGTCCGGGAGCTGTTCACCTCCTGATCGCGATATACGCCGACAAGGCTCTCACTATCTTGGAACAGACCAGCCTTCAAGCTGATGACGATGAACTGCATACCAGGGCCCGCATGTTCTCTGATATACTTCTTGATTTTGTCCACGTTAGCATTGTCTAACGCAGCGTCAACTTCGTCTAGAACGAAGAAAGGACTTGGCTGGTAGCTGTGGATGGCGAAGAGGAGCGCCAGTGCTGCCATGGTTTTCTCGCCACCGGATAGATGCTCCATGTCCCGAAATCTTTTGAGGGGCGGCATCGCATGATATTTGATACCCGACAAGTATGGCATGTCTGTGTCTTCTTCAATATCCAAGTAGGCCTGGCCACCCAGTGGGTAAGCGTCCGACCGCGTGAGATCTTTGTAAACGTTGGAAATTTGCTCCTGGATGTGAGTAAAGGCTTTGTTGAAGAGCTCATATCTTCGCTGTTTGACACCGTTGAATGCATCCTTGGCCTTGTGAGCCGCTGTTTTCGAATCTTCGTATTCTTGGTCCGTTTGTTTGAGTCTTGTCTCGACGCTCTCTAGTCGTTCCATGGCTCTCATGTTGGGGTTCAGCTTCTCCAGCTCTGCCGTGAGAGATGAAATCTTCTCGGTCAGTGTATCCTCAACACTGGACTCGCCAGACTCCTTCAACTCCTCTTCGAGACCATCGAAATCGATTTCGATACCATGGTCATCGAGGGCAATGTCCATCATCTCATCATCTCCACCATCGACATCCATGGCATCTGGATCTTGTCGCAGCAGGTCGTCCTCTGTTGGCAAGTTGTCAAGAGCTCCCTCGGTCAGCGGGATCTGGATTTGTTCAAGCCGGCATCTTCGTAGCAACGCGGATTTGCCTGCGCTATTCTTCTGCACGGTTGTCTCCAGCGCATTAATCTCTCGTTGGCAGGCTTCGATGTCTTTACTCCGTTTCTGCAGCTCCGCTCGGGCCTCGCTGACTTTCTGGTTCTTTTCCGACTGCTCGGCCTTTAGCTCCTCAAGCGTCTCTCGAAGGGCTTCCAGCTCATCCTGATCCTGACGCATCGATTCCTCGATTTCAGCCTTCTCCTTATTATAAGACTTCATATCTTGTTTCAGTCGTCTTATCTGATCTTGTATCCGTTTGATGCGTGATTCGGTATCGCTGTGGCGCGTTATTTCCCATTTGAGTCGACTTTCCAGTCTCTGCCTCTGAACCTCATATTGGTTGCGCTTCTCGGAAATTTCCTGCTCCAGCTTTCCTTGTGAAGCGTCGTACGCACGAATATCGCTATAACCAAGTCTCCTGCAGAATCCACCAAAGATCTCATCCTCCACACGCGCAATGGCGTCTCTAAACTCCTGAACCGTCTCCTTTGTACGGTCTAATTGCGACGTTTGCTGCTCATATTTAGGTTGGAGTTCCTGAAGCTGCTTCTTTTGGCTGTCGAGCTCGCGCTTTTTGCTTGTCCAGTTCTTGTTCAAGGCAGCCAGCTCATCCTTAGTAGCAGCCAATTGCCGTTCAAGCCCGTTGAGTTCAATTTGGAGAGATTCCTCCTGGGTTCCCCGGCGATCAGCCTTGGGTAGACGATCGATCTCGCTCTTCAACTTAGCCGCCATTCGCTGGAGATTCTGAACGTCGGCCTCTTCAAACTTGCGCTTCCCACCTTTAGGCTCAGGACCGCGACCACCCGTCATAAGACCGGCCTTGTGAATAATGTATCCCTCCAACGTAACAGCCTTGACCGGTATTTTCTTGTCATAGCATATATGCTTCGCGACATCTAGCGTGTCGCAAACCACAGAGCTGCCGCATGCATACGACATGGCTCTCTCGACTGACGGATCAAAGTTGATGGTATCGATTGTGAGCCTCGCACCGGCAAAGCCCTTGATGGCGGTGTTGACAGCATTGACTTTGATGTTGTCCAGCGGTATGAACGTCATGGGAGAGAATCTCTGTTCCTTGAGATACTGCACGCAGTCTACACCGGTTTTCTCCGTATCGACAACGACAGAGTCAAAGTCTCTTCCCAAGGCGACTATGACGGCCTCGTCGTACTTCTTTTGTTTCGGGGTGCACAGGTTCCCAATGCGGCCACGAACTCCAGGGAAAATGCGCTTCAGAGTCGTCACCATTTCCTTCATGCGCGTCTCTCTATCATTTTGACGGCGGCCGTCATCGGCTTCTCTCAGTTTCCTTGCGACATCCTCGAGCTTCTCCTCAAGTTCAGTTCGTTTTTGGTTGGTCCGCACTCGCTCAGACTGAAGCTGGTTAAACTCCTTCTTCTTGGCGGCAATATTACTGGTGATATCCTTCGTCGCAGACTCGGCAGAGCTTCGCCTCTCTCCAATGCTGGTTAACTCCGCTTCCATTTTTTCAATGGCTGCGGAGACGCTATCTACCTTGCCCTTGAGACTGTTGACAGTAACCTCATCCGCCTTCCTCTGTCGCTCAAGGTTCTCCAATTTTGACTGATTGGGGCCAGAGCGGGCCAAAACCTGGGCTCGGAGCGTGTTGTATTCTTTTCGGTCCTCATCGCTGATGTCTCGGCCGTGTTTCTTCATCTGATCTCTGACATCTTTCTCAAACAGATCCTGTGCTTTCTTTACACTTCCAATATCCTTCTGGACTTTCTGCACAATGTCTGTTTG
Source organism: Trichoderma brevicompactum (assembly GCA_003012085.1). NCBI lineage: Eukaryota > Fungi > Ascomycota > Sordariomycetes > Hypocreales > Hypocreaceae > Trichoderma > Trichoderma brevicompactum. Next base: position 52,923 of record PXNZ01000295.1, on the reverse strand, counting down.
TTCTTCGAGTTCCTTGCCGACTTTCTGCACTTGGACCTGTAACTTTTCAACTTGCTGCGAAGATTCATGAATCTTCTCATCAAACGGGACCAGGGCGTTCTCCTTGTCCTCAATGCTCCTTTCTGTATGCTTGATGTCCTTTTCCACTTTGTTGACCTGTTTCTGGACTGTGGCTTGATCTTTTCGGGCCGCTTCAAGCCGCGATTCAAACACTTCTACGTTTCTCCGCAGCTCCTTCAAGTCCTCATGGTGATCCTGGATGGAGGCACTTGAATCATCCATGGCTTTCTGGAAATGGTAAAGCTTCCAAAGGCAGTGCGTGACGATGGCCGCATCTCGCTCCTCGGTTTTTTTCTGGAAGCTGTCCGCCTCCTTCTTCTGCTCACGGTATTGCTTAATTTCAGAGTTGATGCCACGGCGGCGGTGGAACTGGAAATTCTGGTTCTCAATGGCCTGTTCTGCCTCTACCTGGAGCTTTTCGTACTCGGTTTTGTATTCCAAGCTTCCCGAGATCTGCTCGATGAGCCGTGTGAGGTCTTGTGGAGATTGTGAAGCGATAGCCTCAACATCACCTTGGAAGACGAGAAAATTGCGGGCTTTGATCAGGATGTTTTCCGCTTCAAGAGCCTCGTTGTACTGCTGAGCAGTAACCACTCGGTCGTTGATACGGTACTCGCTAGCTCCTTGGCTCGTGATAGACCTCTTCCATCGCTGCTCCTCGCCAGCATCATCCTCGTAAACTGCCATGACCCAGGCAGTCTTTGGATCCCCTCGAGATGCCTTATCGTCATCGGCAAAGTTGCTCGCATCCGCAGTCGCTTCGGCGGAACCGTCATCGTTGATCTTTGAGGTCTTCAGAACACGCCCTCGATAGACAAGCTCCTTCAAGTGCGTGGAGCGCAGATGGGAAGACTTGATGCCAAGGACGAAAGAAATGGCGTCCATCCTATCCACGCTGTTAAAATAACGATCACAACGGCGATGGGCGTAGGTGGGTTAGAGTGACTCACGAATTTGATTTACCCGATCCATTGGGTCCGATTATTGAGGTGAAGTAGGAATCGCCAAATAGGAGAGTGTGATGGCCCTTGTAGGACTTGAAGTCTTGAGGCGCACTGTTAGCAAGGGCCGACAACGACAATCAGTCATTCGAGCAGACATACTGTGTAGTTCGAGACGTATGAGTTTCCCCATGGTGAACCAGATATAGCGGCACCCGCAGCCCGCAGATTCAAATCAGGATTCGGCCCCGTCAGACGCAAAATGGAGCGCTGGTAACGATGCAGCTATGGCGGCCGTTGGTGCACGCGCAGAGATGCCCAATTCAAGACGCTGACAACACCACGCAGTAGGGGCGCTTCGGGGCGCTTGGCTCATAGGCGGTGTCGGGTGAATCAGAAATATCCCATAAAAGACGTGAGACGCCAGCCCGTCATGCTAAGAAGGGTGAAGCGTCGCTGCTGAGCGTTGCGCAATGCGGGATGCAACTTGACGCGTCGCGAACTGAGATTCTGTATAGTTCACTAAAACAGGCACTACTGGGTAGCACCACTAATTGGGCCTGGGCCTAGTGCTTCTACCAAGCGCTGTATCCAGTGCTCAGCAAAAGGTGGACAGACATACTAGGTAGGTACGTATGGTGGGGGTAGGGCAGTCTGCGATTTAGCACACACAGTACGGAGCCTTGGGAGCTGCATAGATGCCCGAACGCTTGAGAATGGATTAACTTATATCCGTGATCCGCGTATGGTTGGTTCATGTTATGTCACGTGACTTGCTTCCGGATTCACTTGAAAGCAAGCAAACACATGCAACTGACAGCTGACTCAAGCTTGAGAGGGCTGCCTTTCCTAGCGCTCGGGCGGCCTTGGCTTAGTGCCCGCCAACCAGAGAGCAGAATAGCAGCACCTGCTATGCAGCTATGGCTCTCAATTTACCTTAGCCTTCTGCTTCAGAGCCTTGTGCAAATACGCCAATTCGGGTAGATTGTCAGGTGGACAAGGCCACATTACCATTTCTTCTCAAGAATACTCCGTGGTTCTCTGTGCTTCTCTGCAAGGTACTCGTGTACGCATTAGTACCTGACAGCCATCTCTCAGTATGGCGGCCGATATTGGGCTCAATGTTCTGTATCCATGTGCGCAGGGACTCCAGAGGACAGCTTTTTTTCAGCTTGTTACCGGGTAGGACACTCGCTCTTTGGGTTGCACGTGAAACTGTCACCAGCCCAATAAGAACGGATCTTTGCTGGCCTTTGTAACTCTGTACGGAGGAAATGCCCATGCATGTACACTCTTTGTTGGGTACAGGGGTCTAGGAACCGCTAATTAAGAGCATGTGGGGTTGTCGGGCTGCTGCCGTGTTCTGAGGTACCTGTGCGGCCACCAAGTGGACAAATTCAATAGACGGCAGTACTCAAAGTCACATTTCCGTGCACTAAACTTCTATCCAATGAGGGTATCTTTGGGTATCTTCAAGTACCGCCAAGTGCTTCCTAACTCAGCTTGGGACTATCACATGGGCGTGCCAGCAACACTGGGGACAATTCATCAAGGCGTTTTGCGGATGATCATCGAGGGGAGCATCGGCAGTGGTTTAGGCTCGTGTCGACCTAAAAGAGAGTCTTCCCTGGTTTATTCTTTATTCTTTTTTTTTTATTTCCTCAAGCCATCTGCCGGAACCTCCAGCAGCCTCAGTCCCTAGTGGCTTTCCTTCTTCCCTTTCCATCCTCTTATCCTCTTACTATCCTTATTTTTTTTTGTTATTTCCTAAGCTTCGCGCCCTGACCCACGTTGTCGATCTGTTGTCGTCACTGACGGTGACACTTTTTGCCACCGTTTGCAGATAACACCATCCAGCCTCGCTTCCTCTTCCTTCGTTATCTGATTTTGCTGCGATACCACTGGGCTATTCAGCCTTTTAATAACGATTGGACTGTGCCATATGGGCCTGTGAATCAAGAGTAAACCTAGCTCTTGGCTCTACCCGCGAAGCGTGTCGCTGCGGACTTGGCTGAAGCCGATGCAAGCTAGATCTGCTTATTAGTAGTGGCTTACCGCGAGGATGGACGAAGAAGCCAACTCGACTCCTGTCTCGACGCCGGGGACCAGGTCGTCCATCAACGGAGACCGGCTGCCACCTGCTGCAGAAGCCGAGCTTTCTTCCCCCTTGAGCTCGTCACCATTAGATGCTGAACCCCTCGATTCTCCCACCCTCAGTGCAACGACTCCCAAGAGTCACAGACTTTCAAGGAACCCGTCCTTCTCTGGTAGTAGCAGTACCTATCAGGATGACTGGGACACACTTCCGCCGCTTGATCGATTGACTGTCCTCGATCTCCTAGACAACTTTGCCTTGCCGCAGCAGCTCGAGAAGCTTCAAAGGGGCATTTCTGCCCAGACTGACAAGGTTCGACGATCTAGAGATGCCTTCAAATCGAAGACTCAGCTTGCTCGTGACCGAATGGTGGAAGAATGGAGGCGGCGCGTCCCCTCGGCCGATGAGCAGCTCGAACGATACAGGAAGCGCATGCGGCAACGAGTTGAGAAGCTCGGGAAGCAGTGGAATGACACAAAGGCCATCAGCCTCCGAGAGAAGATATCCTTCATCTGCGGCGTTATGAACATCTTTGCGAGCGGATATCTCATAGGTGGATACCCAGAATGGTTTCATATCTGGTATACTGCTCAACTCATATACTTCATGCCCATCCGCGTCTTCGCCTACCATAGGCGTGGATACCACTACTTCCTTGCCGACCTCTGCTATTTCGTTAACGTGTTGCTGAGTCTCAGCCTATGGATTTTCCCCCAATCCAAACGGCTCTTCATGGCTGCCTACTGTCTGGCGTATGGCAACAATGCTGTGGCAATCATCATGTGGCGTAACTCCCTGGTATTCCATAGCTTTGACAAGGTCACATCGCTTTTCATACACATCATGCCGTGCGCTACGCTTCATTGCATTGTGCATCTCTACCCCCCCGAGGAACAGATGATACGCTTTCCCGCCATCTGGACCATCAAAAATTCGGCCCCTGGGTCCCCCACGGCATACGCCAACATCTTGTCCATGCTCGCATGGAGCACTATTCCATACGCCATCTGGCAGCTGAGCTATTACTTCTTCATCACCGTGCGCCGAAGGGACAAGATTGCTGCCGGCCGGCCCACATCGTTCACTTGGCTTCGAAGATCTTACGCCAAGACGTGGATCGGCAAGTTTGTCCTCGCTCGCCCCGCCGCGTTGCAAGAGCCGACGTTTATGTTGATTCAATACTTCTATGCCGTGCTTACTATACTGCCGTGCCCTCTCTGGTTCCTCAGCCGCTGGGCGTCTAGCGCGTTCCTCCTCGTTGTGTTTGGCTGGAGCATCTACAATGGCGCAACGTTCTACATCGATGTCTTTGGCAAGAGATTCCAGAAGGAGCTCGAGGCTATGAGAGCAGACGTCATCAAGTGGCAGAACAACCCAGAGACGCTGCTCCAATCGCCGCAAATGGCACCGCACAAGGATGCTCCGCCTGCACAAGGCCAAAGTGCAGAGACGCAGTTGGTTGATTCAGTCCTGGCGCCTTCACCGATGCGGCCTGACGCTGGAAAGAATAGATCTACAAGCTTGGACCATATACCGCTGCTTGATGAGAACTCCAAGGCCGGTGCGACTGGAGTAGACAGGGGAGATGAAGGTGTAGCGAGGGAACGGAAGGCAGGAGAAGATTGAGAGATGATTCGAACAAAGATGGCGCAAAGAGGATGAGGAGAAGGGAACTGGAAGTGAATGTGGCAGTAACGTCTTTAATGTCATGACCGTGAAAGAACAGTAGATGGGGATATGCGAAGCGTTGAATGCGAGCCGAGCTTTCTGATGTATCTTGTTTTGGGAAATGATATCCTGTGGTTATTTATTATTATTTACTATCTATCTCCATCTTTATCTTTTTTTTTTTTTGCTTCAAGCCTTTGTTCGATTCCACCGAGATCGAGCCTGTTTCATAGCGACGAAGGAGCAAGTAAAGAGGCAGCTACAATGGGGAGCTTGAGCGTGGACAACTTTCTTGGGAGTTGGGTTTATCCTTAAGGGTTCTGAGCTATACATATCCTGTCATTTACTTACTACTCATATGATTATGACTTTCTTACAATCAAATCTCCTGCTTGTCATCTCTATTGTGAACTGTAGTGGATCACAGCTCCAAGGCTGCTTCACGTATAAGAAACAAACTTCACCCTTCCCGGGCCAATCATTATTGTCAAGTATAGATAGTATATTTCGTTTCTGATTTCATGAGATATGTCTCCTGTCCTCTCTATAAATGCGCTACGCTGCCGTGAAGCAACAAAAACATGACCGCTACCAGGACGCTTTCCTGTTCCGTCCTAATCAGACCCTCGCCTTTCATCTGCAAGGGAATGAGCATAAAAAAGAAAAAAAGAAAAACCAACGATCCCTCGGGCTTGATATATATTAGCCCAACCCAAACACCAGAAAGTGGTTACCATGCCGCATAAGCGGGTCAGAAAGAGTGCCCCTCATCATCACCGCGCCGGATTATGCCAAATGATACAATCAAATGAATAGTAAAGACGTTATCGCGTTTCCCTCCTGCACTTCAATATCCCAGGCTGGCGTGGAAGAGCTCTCGCACGCATTACCAAACAACACGCACAACTCCTAGCGAAAAAAAAAAAAAATCCTGTTCCAAAAGAAAAATACGAGACGCCCAGGGTATAAACATAAGAAATAGAGCATCTTGTCAAAGGAGAGATGTGAATTCAACCAGATTATCATGTCCTCTCGTGACTTGATCAGCCAACCAAATGTCAAGATTTTACCGAATGATTCCCCAGTCAGCAAATTTGCCGCCGCCAGTCTCGCCATCCTCTCGAGTGCCAGGCCGGCGACCAAAAACGGACCAGAAACGCAGGGTTTCGTCACCGGCTCCCGTCACGATGACTCGACCGTCAGGGCTCATTGCCAGATATAGAACGCGGTATGTGTGCCCCGTCAAGCTGGCTACTTGCGTCATGGACGGATACTTCCACACAACGATCTGATTCTGGCTATAGCCATGTGTTGAGACGATCTCATTCGAGTTTTTCGACCAAGCAAGATTGCACACTTGGCTTCCAGTGTCGATTTCATTAACAATGGTGCCTTTAACTGTGTCGTGAAATATGATGCGCCGATCGGCCGTACCGCCACCGGAAGCAAGCAAACCTCGCTGATGCGGTGACCACGAAATAGCCTTGACGGCAGCATTGTGGTCTGAGAACTTCCAAAGCGGTGTGTCCGAGAGCTTGTCCCAGACCATGAGTTTGTTGTCGTTGCCACCGCTGGCTAGCTGTCCATCCTCACAGTTCCATTTCAGCCCACAAACTTCTTGCTTATGACCAACGAGCTTTTTTAGCCATTGGTCGGGTGCTCGAACATCCCGGTGATATATCAACCGGTCACGCGAGCCAGATGTAAGGATATGCGAATTCCACGCCAATGATCCGACACGGGCGGTATGTCCAGTCATGGTTCTGAGTCTTCTAGCTTTTTCGGCATCCCATATCTGTACAAGCCCTTTGCCAGTCCCAATGGCAAGATGCGTGCCCTTTTGTATCCATGATACGCTTGTTACGGTGTCATCCTCCAAGGTGCATAACTTATTGACCTTGCTGGTCTGGGCGTTCCACATATAAACGCTGGATCCCAACCCGACTCCCAGAACATTTGCGCTTCCCCAATCAACTAGATTAAGGTAGAAATCATCCGCGAGCTCAGGCGCATCAAGAACTTTGTAGGGAACTTTGCTGACTGCCCGAGGCTGGCGACGCGGGCTCAAGAGCATCTGCTGGCTGCCAAGACGCACGGGAGACAGGCTGTAAATCTCTGCTCTAGTGTCCAGGTTCGGGCCATGCCGACTCTGTGGTGTTTTGGAAGGAGTGAGATGACCCACGGGATGGCGTGGTGAAAGGTATGAGAATAGGTTCTTATGAGGGGTGGACGGAGTCAGTGAGGAGGGTAGCGTCACAGCGGAGCTGTGACTGGGAGGAGTGTGGGATCGCGTGCCATCCTGAACACTGATGTGTGAGGAGGTTGCCAGGTTGCTGTCTGGCGATAGAGTGGGTGTCACCTGTGGCACTGATCCTTCGAACAATTCCGCACGAAGCAATGTTGAGAATGTGCGGTTGGCTTCTTCGGCTATGGCATAGTTAGTAGTTGTCTCTCTTTTGGAAGGGGAAGGGAAGGGAGAAATGGGCGTACTCTTCTGAAAGTGAAGTTCACCTTGCGGCGTCCTCTTCTTATGCCTTGACGGTGTGGCGGGAGAGGCGTCTTCGTGTAGAAGGCTGAAGCTGGCTTGTAAATCTTGACCGGTGCGAGTGGGGATGAAACTAGATTTACTGTTAGAAGAGGGCTTGAGCCATGACAGGCATCTCAGCAAAAAATGACTAACCGATCCCCGTTGATCCTCTGGCGTTTGCGATGAGGGCTCGCTCCGGGAGTGCTTTCACGCTGAGGGCGCTGCAGCTCCCTCAACAGGGCGTTGTCGATGGCGTCCACGTCAAAGGCTGCTGGGTGAGCCACATCGCTAGCCCTCGCTCTGCTTCGGATCCGTCGCATCGCATTGGCGTTGCTCTCGGTATTGAGTTTGGCATCTAGTCGGCCACGATCTGAGGGAGGAGGAGGAGTTGACATGCGGATGGCGTTGGCAGATGGCACCTTGGGCTCGGCCATGGTCTTCTTTGAGGCACCCATAGTGCCGGCGGATGGTGACGTTGTTATGTGGAGTTGCGTAGGCCTGACGGGCTGGGCTTTGTCTGGGTGAGAGAGGCAGCACCGTCCGTGGGGAGTCCCCTCGGATGTTGTTGCTTGGTCGTGGGCTGTCCGGCGGGGCGGCTGGTGGGTGATATGATACTGAGGCGAAATGATATTATGATGATTGATCAGCGACCGTGAGGAAATGAGCGAGCGCGCATCCAGTCAGAGTGCGAGTCCAACACCTGTGGTCATCGAGCACAGTTCAACCCAGCCGAGAGAGCGAGAGAGCGGGTTGGCGGCCTATCGCATGCCTCTGGGTGGGTGTTGAATCAAAGGCCGATTGCACGGACGGGATGGTCCGAATACAAAAAAAAGAAGGAAGAGAAAGAAGATGGCCCCGGAGCGTCGGTTCGCTGAGGACGACTCTCTCGTAGTATTTCGAGGAAGTAAGAGAGGGGGTTGGGGCGGCGGCTTGGGTGATGAAGACGGGTTCGTGGTGGTGAAAGCTGCGAGAGGCTGCCGGAGGGAGGTTGAAGCTGCTGGGGAAATGGCAGTGCGGCGCCTGGCGAGAGCTGGCACTATGCCCAGTCGGGGGCGTAAACGTGCTAAAGGGGGGTGGAACAATAATATTAGCGGCGACTTGCTAGTGGGAAAACGCGGGCTGCGTCGAACAACAATACGGCACGAGGTGCACTGCAGGCCCGCGCCATGCTCGCTGCACTGCTACCATTCGCCTGGCTCTGCTGCTTTTTTGGAAAAAAGTAAACAATAAGGGCAGTTGAATCTGACTGATGTTATTTATTATACAGTACTAGCACCATTATCCCCCTCACCCTCCAAACCCTAAGCATCCTTTCTTCTTCTTTTGATGGACGCGATGCAATAGCAGGGTCAATAGAAGTAGGTACAATAGGTAGTAGTGCTGCTCTGCAGTATCGTAGTGTTTCCCTCCTACAGTGCACCGCTGCTACAAAGTACAGGTACCTCCAGCCATGTTTAGTGGCTTATGTAGGGCGACCTCGTCGCGCTGGAAACTCAATTAAACACCGCCCACAGGCCAGCGCCAAAACTTACAAGCACAAGCCCACAGACAGGACTCAAAAAGAAGAAGAAGAAAAAGGCCCTGACGGCATCCGCATGCGCGTCTTGTCCAGCGCCTGCAGCGCTGAATGCTACTTTGGTACCTACGAACGGACGGAGTACTTGTATGTGCCTACACGTGCTTTGTACTTGTGCGTACCAGCCACGGTGCCCAGAAATGACCGTGTGCGGGATTCGAGGGGGCCATCGCCACTTGCAGCGCTGCTTTGTCCGCATGCGCTGTTATTGTTGTTTGTTTTGAATCTGATCAACGTTACTGCCGCAGCCCAAGCGTGTGCACCTGCATGGCGACAAGGTAAATATTATGGGGTCATCTCTCCAGGGGACGCGCTGCCCCGAGCCCAGGCCCAACGGTTGGCTGTCAGTGCCGGGCCTCTTTGTCTCGCAGCGAATCCAGCGCCCAATGAGCGCCGTTTCTTCCTCTCCCTGGCCCTGGCCGCCCCGCCGCTCACCACTGCTTGGGCGCGTTTTTCGTGCCAGGCGTTGCTTTGGACGCACCAGTTTCGCGTCAGTGATGTGCTCGCTCTCTGACGTATGGTTCGTGTTTCGATCGCTGAGTAATCAGCTCACGATTTCGTTTTTGGACAAGGGTTTTGAACCCGTCAAGATGCTACGGAATAGTAGTAGTACTCCTACTAACGGCGTCCTAGGAGGAGGATCAAGGTAGGGATGCAGCTTTGAGACCTTGGACGCTGCTAGTAGAGCTTGATTTTAACTACCTACTAGTAGTACGGAGCAGTAATGCTACTAGTACTACTCCCCTTACTTCGTTGAACCCAAGGCAATGCCGTACGTTGTGGCACTTGAACATCCAGTAATCACAAGTCACTTAATCATTAATGATCTTCATTGTTGGACAGGTCAATCTATGTCCTGTTCGTGAATCTACTAATCTATCAAACCAGTTGTGGAAATACTATATATGTAGAAAATGGTGTCGTTCGCTTATCAGTGCAGCCGCCGTCATCTTTATCCAGTCCCTCTTATCGACCTAGCAATGTAATGGTAGTATTTACGCCTGGGATTCTGCTTGGGCCAATAATCGCTCTCTCCAGCCATTGCAGACCTCTTCAAACCCGCCAATTACTTCTCCACACACGCTTGCACACTCTCTCTTCTCTAGCCGCTCGCCCCAGTTTCCTCTCGTCAGCCACTGCTCTCCCTGCTCCCTCAAATCGTCCTCTTTTCTCATTTCGGCAACAAGTTCCTTCGCGCTTTTCAATCTCCGACTGGCCGCCGCCGTTGTCTGGCGAGACATGTGCAGCGTATCGGACAGGTAACTCAGCGACTGTATCAGCTCTGATGTAATAGAGTGCAAAGCCGTCAAAGAGTTAAATGCCGACGTTGATGGTCGTGGCATGTCTTCTGTCAAGGATACCAGCAATGGGAGAAGCGTATCGATCGTCTCGACATCAGGGGCAGGCGCTAACGGAGAGAGCAAGGGAAAGGTGAGGTTGTGAAGCTGGCGGGTCTGGTGTGCAAGATGCGTCGTCAGTGCCGAGTGTGCTGTTATAAGCCTTCATAATCGTCATATTAGCATCAGCAACCTCCTCCATGTGTTTTCTTGGAATCTTGATTTACCTCGAAGCGCTGCCCTCGACGCTGGATTGCGACCCCAAGTCGCGTAGCTCCTGAATTACCCGCTTCAGTACATCATCTGCGGTGCCTCCGTAGTTATCCGTCCCGCGGATCGTGAGATTTTCCACAGCGTCGATCTTTGCCATGAGACTGGGAGGTATGCCGGCAATGTCAAGGTCTGAGTCTGAGCCGTAGTCGCTGCCATCGTACAGACTGGTTTTCCTCTGGTGGCCTTTTGGGCGAGGGGAGAGCAAGCCCGCATCGCCCTCATTTTTTCTGGTGTCGTCGTTCGCCGAAGAGCCCCGTGGTGCTTCGTCATGTCCTGCCTGACCTGCCGATTTCTCAAATTCCTGTAGTTCGGCGTCATAGTCGTCGCCCTCTTCCCCTGAGTCGGAAAAGGCATCCGCCAACTCATCAGCTAAATTTCCCATTCCGTTGGCCCCTGAGCCGCCACCGCCAAGTACTGAGAGGTCGAGGACGTCATGTTGATTTGGGCTGTGGTTGAATGCTGTTATTGCATCCTGCGCAGATGATCTCGAAAATCGTCGAATCTGAGGTGATCCTGCGAAGCTGTCGATTGCTGAGGAGTTGCGAGAGTGTCGTGGAGTTCGTGGCGACCCGGGCATAATGGTTGAGCGCAAGCTTGCCGATCACGGTCCCCGGAAGAATCAAGCGTAGTTTTGTTTGTTTTTGGTTATAGTGTTGATATATGTCGTCTTTCTACCGGCGGGAGAGGAACGGTATCTCGTTATTTATTATAACAGCGACCTCGGGACTGGGTGCTGGCATTGAGTAGGAGAACCCGAGTCGTTCGAATCCCACCCAGGTCGAGAAGCAGCGGAGCACGAAACCCCCGGTCAGGAACCAAAGATACGGTAAGCAGCTCCCTGTCACGATAAGATAGCCGCTTTTCGATACTTTTGGATACAATATGGCGAGACCAGAATAGCGGAAAGTATAGCAGAGCACCGCTGTAGTTTCAGGTACCCTCAAGGTACTCTAAAATTCTAGGCTCGCTGCTGTAGACATGGAAAAAACCTCCCGCTTTTAGCATGTTGGTCCTTTAATGAAACGACAAAGCTAGCCATTTATTCATGTACCAGTGGTCAAAGGACTGAATAATAGCGTCCGTTTTTTTAAACAAGAAGTGGACAAACTATTTTTAATCTTGTTCATCTCATAAGAGATATAGGGCCGCATATCTCTTTGACAATATAGGCGGGCTTGCGATTGACGAAATCCCCTCTCAGCTATCTGTACTGCGATATCTTAATAGTTCCATTACCAGGCCTGTTTCGAGGTCACATAGCTAACAATCGCCTGCAAACCCCCACTACTACGAATCACTCATGATAGACACTACACTAGTGCCAAGTCATAATTCTTTAAGCCTGACAACCAGCGGCTGAATCTTTGGCAATTTGGGGTGGCCTGTGAGAGCAAGGCTGCCGACTACAGCGATGACCACATTCCGACGCTTTCGACCTGATGATGTCAACAAGTTTTCAAAATGTAATTTGGATCCCTTGACGGAGACGTATGAACTCAGCTTCTATCTTCAGTATTACGCAAAATGGCCATCCCTGTTCCAAGTATGCGAGGATGCAGAAGGGAATATTGTTGGATATAGTTGGTCGTCCTCTTCCCGTGCCTTCGTGTCTCATTGCTAACAGGCGCGTTTGTTCAAAGTCATGGGCAAGGTTGAATCATCACCAGATGCATACAAATACTCGGAACATTATCTTCCCTGGCATGCCCACATTACGGCCCTGACTGTAGCCCCGGAGGCAAGGAGGCAGGGCATCGGCAAAATCTTGGTTGAGCAGCTAGAATCTGCTGCTGATGCTCACAACAGTTGGTTTATGGACCTGTTTGTTCGCAGCAGCAATTCAAAGGCCATAGCATTCTATAAAGAACTTGGCTATAGCGTCTTTCGTGTTGTGAAAGACTATTATGGGGAGCATGCTACCGATCCTGATAAAGACAGCGAGGACGCCTTTGACATGCGCAAATCCATGAAGAGGGACTCAAAGGGCGAGCACGTGAGGGAGGATGGCGAGAAACACGAGGTATATCCAGAGGACGTTTGGTGACCTTTGTGTGATTTACGAATAATAGACTATACTGTGAGATTCTACAAAGACTTCTTTTTACCAGTTTGCAATTTTTGCAAATAACTTTTTGATTCAAGAAATGTAATTGCATTGAAAGACACGTATACCTATGTAATCGGTACTCTGTACAAATTGCTACCTGAGCACTGATTTTACTTGCAGTTCAGGTACGGAGGGTACCAACCTTAGGAGGTACTAAGTACTGAGAGGATGTTTGCTGTAGTAAGGTAGTTCGGAGTACGAAGTACATCAGTGCTCAGTAAAACAGCTGCGGCTACTTCGTACTTCGTACTCCGTACCAGCTCGCCACACGGCTGGCCCATGCTTCTCCGTAGCCTCTCAGAGCTGCACACTGGGCTTGATAGGCTGCCCTTCCTAGAGCTGCGTCTTTGATTCGCCTCATCCCTTCATTTGCAGAAGCCAAGCCGCAAGCGAAGCACCTGGTTCGTTTTCTTTTGTCCAAAGTACCATTGACGAGCAGCTCGAAGCCGTTGTTCGGGTGCCATTGCGCTCGCCCTTCACCCAACCCGCCTAATCATCGGCTTTCTCTGTCACAGTACATCTTTTCGTGTGCGACCAGGTTTTTTTTTCCCTACCCTCCCTTCACCCTCTTCAAGCGGAAACGAACTGCCAAATCATCACACAATAACCCGGTTCCGTCGTCTGCTCACTTTCATCCATCTCCAATCAGCCGGCAAATATGGCGACTACTTCAATGGATTACGAGGCCGCAAACGGCGACCGTTACGATGGTTTGTCTTCCTAGTCCTCGATGGCGATGTCAACGTCGACGCGTGTGTGCCGCGTGGATTCGATTAATTGGGCCGCCGCTAACATTTGGCAATTTCATCAGACGAGGCTCCTCGTTATGAGCGTGACAACAGAAGCGCCTCGCCCCGTCCTGCGCGCGACGATACTGGCAGCCGTCGCCGGTCCTTGTCCCCGACTGGCAATCCTGATGTGTAAGCCTGATCATGTCTTCCCTCGTTGTCATCGCACTGCTGACCCGGCCGTAGGAGTATCAAGGATGCACCTGCTCCCAAAGAGGATGATGACGGTGCCATCAATCCTGGCTCCAACCTCTTCGTCACTGGAATTCATCCTCGCCTGTCCGAGGCAGAGGTCTCCAAGATGTTCGAAAAGTATGGTGAGGTTGAGAAGTGCCAAATCATGCGGGACCCTCACACCAAAGAATCTCGTGGATTCGGATTCGTTAAAATGGTGACCTCCGAGCAAGCCGAGGCTGCCAAGGAAGGCCTCCAGGGCGAGGTCATCGAAGGTCGTACTATGAGCATCGAGAAGGCCCGCCGCGCTCGTCCTCGTACCCCCACACCTGGCAAGTACTTCGGTCCTCCGAAGAGAGGTATGTTGAGTCTTCCCATTGCCGTACTTTGTCTTCATGCTAAGGAGAGAATTATTTCCAGACCCTCGCTCTCGCTTCGACGATCGCCGACGCGGCGGTTATGGAGGTGGTGGCTACTCTCGTGATGACTACTACCGATACCGTGGTAATGAGAGAGGATATGACCGCAACTATGAACGTGGATACGAAAGACGATATGATGAACGCGGCTACGACCGTAATTATCGAGATGATCGACGATACGAAGACCGTGGCTACGGCGGAGGAGGACGAGACTATGAGCGCAACTATGAGCGCCGTGACCGCGACGAGAACTACGGCCGCGAGCGTTACAACACGCGTGAAGAGCGTGGCGAGCGCGGTGAGCGCGGCGATCGCTACGGCGCCCGTGGTGGCAACAGCAGCGGCGGTGGATACGACCGCGATCGATACGAGCGCAACGCTGACCGAGAAGGTGGTCGATCCCGAGAGCCAGCTGCCAGCAGTGGCCCAGCATACGGCGAGTCTGCCTCACGACCCGAGGCACGCGAGTCATATGGAGGTTCGAGTCGCTATTGATGGCAACATTTGGAAGTACGCGCTAACTCTTTGCTAGGTCCCGACTCGTCTATGCACTGATCGTGCTGTCGTTTCTGACTGCTCTTGATCGATCCTTGACGAATAAGACGTCTTTTGTCATTAATGGACTGCCTGTTGCTGCTTTTTCTCTTTTTTCTAGTTGTTTTTGTTTTATTTGTCTTGTCCGCAGTTTGTCAATCGGCCTCCGTGGACAGCTGTGGGCTCCTCGTCAGGATCTGCTCAATTAGGAGTTTCGTGCGATATGCGACTGCTAAGGGAGGGAAAACAAAATCGGGTTTTCGGCCGTCGTCGCTGATATTTTAAATTTTTCTTGCTGGTCGGTCTTGCGGCTACAGAGTTGCGCATGGGCCGTTTATGGGCAGCTTCCGGATCTTTGCAGAATCAATCACTTCATCACTCGTCACGTTGCGCTACAACATTTTGATACCGTTAACAACACAACAGCCCAACAATTATCAACCCCAGGAGCCTTGTTCTCTTTCCTGACGAAGTGACGCCCTAATGGATCAATAAACTCGGTCGTGCTTCAGATGTCACGACCCTGCTCCGCAGCCATTTGTACCGTTTGTCCTTGAATCTGAGCCGACAAGCAGCAATTTCGGATTCAGATTAATACCAGCCGATAATGAACGCACTACGCCATGAGACTGCTAACTGCCATCTGATAAAGCCAGTAGCCTACGTAAATTTTCTTGTCATTCTTCGCCAGCCAACAAATTCGCCGTAATTCTCTTGACGCCAGCCAACAAATGCAGTTATGCTCAACTGTTTAGTGTAAGGCATCGTGCACGCAACTCCCTAAATCCGATTCCGGAGCTTCTGCCAGTCTTGAGCTTGGTATATGCTCTTCTCGACCAGATATCCTATTCAAATATGCTTCACCATCTTTGCTCCTTTTTAGACAGACATGTCACGCCATATCAGCTGAACTGGCCGGTTATTCTGGAAGTGCGGACAAGATCGACGACTGCAACGACCTTATTTAATTGCTTTCTCTTGCTATCTATTGTGCCATGCCTAATTTCATCTCTAACTACTTCCTGCCAGCCAAACTCCCATGTTAGTTAAAACATACTAATTGAGCATAGGCATGATAGGGCATGTTCGCATAAAGCTACATTATTCGGCCGCCCTGGGCTCTCAGGTGAAGGAAAACAGTGGCTTAACATATAGGCGCCTAAAATTCCCCTCTCCCCCCATTTCAATATTGCCTGATTTCTGCTGTAGTGGCAATGATGCTTGTGTAAATGTCCAATATGCACGTTCCAGGCCGCTCGTCCCGCTCTGATTTCGAGGCTTCGGATTATCAAGATCAGGAGCCATACTCTAATTTGCCAAAGCTAGCGGATCCTAACGCCGTATATCCATGCTATTGCACGACATGGCATGCATTGTATGAGTTGAACGTGAAACCTGCCGAATGTATCGCAGCTGGGGTTTCAAACATCTGAGGCTGCCCGGCATTTTAGACTCTTCCGCCCCGTCATCTGTCTGCTTTTGTTAAGACAACTCAGTTCATGGTCCAAGTAAGAACCAAGGACGGTCCAGTAGGCTAGTTTAACAACAAAAGTCCATAATTTTGCCAATCGTCTAAGTCTCGTGCGTCTCTCGATTAACGTTTGCCCCTATTAGCCAACCAACTCCGGACACAAGTGTGCCAGTAGCAGCTTCTCTAAACTGGTCCCTTTTCCTTACCCGCTGCGGCGCCTGCTCTTCAGGCGGAGATGCAGCCGAGGGCCTGGAGGTTGCGAGGGATGACAGGCTGGATAGCTTTGTAAAATTTCGTTGTGCTACACTGGCAGTTGCCCGTGATAGGTCAAACAGCGACATCGGTGCTTCTTCTGCTTGCCTGGCTGCGGCAGTGGCCGTCATGTTCCTTGTCGAATGTAGATTGTGTGACGCGGAAGTATCGAACGCTCCAGGGACCTCCCCAGCCGCAGCCCAGGAAGCTTCAGCGGCCGCTTCCTCGTTAATGGCGGAGTCTAACTGTTCCTCGCAGCGTCGGAAGGTTTTGAGGATTTCCTGGAGTTGAGAGGTGGGTGCGACACGTAGAGCGGTTGCTAGACACTCTATGCGCTGTTCTAGGTGACGGATCTCAGGATTGCCACTTGCTATCCCGAGATGAGTTGGTAGCAGCGTTCTTTCCGTACGAATATACTGTCCTGCTTTTAGAGCCGCCTTCCAAGACCATTCATCCTGATCTTCTTTTCCGCCTGTCTGGTTTTGATCAGGGCCCGTCGTTTCTAGGCGGCTGACCACGTAAGAGTAAGCCGTCTCAAAATCGTCTTCCCTCAAAGCGGCCTCGATACATAAAGCTATAATCAGCTTTTCCGCGCGAATGAGCTCTTTGCTATTATCTCCCGCCACCGAGTCGAATTTAACGGATCGGGCTTGTTGTGTGATGCCGGCGCGGACCATGTTCGCAGCCATTTCCAAGAACTCGGGGAGACGTGTGTACGCCTTTGGGTTTTGCTCCAGGACCTTGTCGATGATGGAGATTGGGTCAGAATGAACCCGAAGGACTACGGGTTTGAACGGTTCTCCTTGCTTGAGCGTAAGTCGATATTCGCTTAAGGCATGCGTGCATCTTAATAGCGCCTCTACCCGTTTAGTAGCCGGATGTGTCTTGGTCAGTGTATTTGGGAACGAGTGAATACTTGAGTGGGTGTCAGTGACATCGTCGCAACGCTGAATGCGGAAATATCATGGCCTTACATCTCATCGCATTTCTTCAACCCTCCCCTTGACCGGTTAGGGTTGGAAGCGTTGTCAAAGGCACGCAGCGCCGCTTGGTATACTGTGTCCTGTATTATCTCTGCGGCAAGGGGCTGTTCGGGATTGCCTTCGTAGATGCTTTTAGCGAGGGTATAGCCTATGGTAGGTTAGAATTGTAAATTCAGCCGACAAGCGGGTATATCGTACGTGAGTTAGATAGGAGAGCTTTAAGAACCTCCGTTTCGATGAAATCCCTGGGTACCGTCCCAACGATGCCCCTTATGGCTTGAGAATTGGTGGTTTGGTCTCTTGCGATACCCCAAGTGTTCAGCCACAATAATTTGTCCCTGACTTGTGACCAGTATGTATCTTCATCTCCTTGCCTTTGTGTAGAAGCACTCCGGATCAGCTTGGCAACCTCGCCCTTCTGCTCTCGTTGATCCTGAATAAAGGCCAAGTCTCCAGCCTTTCTAACTGAATAAGGCACCCCTAAGCTGGTACAGATAAACGAGCTCAGTATCAGTGCCAATAAGAGAGTCGTCGATGCCTCTGTTGGAGAAGTTAACGGATTCTTCTCCTCAAGTAGATCGTTCCTCATGTAAGTCGCAGTTTTCATGCCAAGGAATGACGACGCGTCAAAATCAGATAAGCTAGGCAGCCTAGAAACCGCCATTTGGAGAGTTGAAGGAATGTCACTATAACCAAGCAGCGACCTCACGCTGCTCGTTATTTGATAGGCGCCAGGAAGGGCTTCCACTGTGGCTTCGGATATCAAGTATGCAGACGCAAGTACCGCTCGCGCATAGCCGTGCAGCAGATACTGGTCTTGAGAGTCTGTGAATTCTGTATTGGCCATTTCTCCTAAATCTAGGTCTTTTGGTCCTCCCCATTGCTCGACTGCGGCCACAACAACCATCCACGAAGATGCTGCTTGACTAAGGAGCCACTCTAGAAACTGTTCCCAACCGGCAGAGAAAATAGGAGATCCGGCGTCGTGGGCGCTGTTATGGCTAGCGCTGATAGCTCTGGACGACCACCGGGCCTTCCCTTGGAGCCATGGTCCAACTAATCCCCTAATATCACGGCCGATGAAGCCGTTGTCCGTCTCACGGCCTCCAGTCCGTGAGAGCAAATACAACACAGCAGCGGGGTCCGGGAGTTTTTGGAATTCGAGAAGAGAATATTGAGGGCTCTCATCAGTATAGTACTCCACATTCCTCCTTACATACGGGACCACAGTTGATGTTACCCAGGAACAAAGAGCAGGCGAATGGGATAGAAATGGAGTGAGTAGACTGGGAACGTGCGACAGAAGACCGGTCTCGCTGTCCATCTTGTATGATCTCTGAATAAGAAAGATGCTTATCGGATCATTTTGAAAATCACTTGGCGCATCGGTGCATGTAAGATGTTGAAGATGGAGCTTCTTTACCTGCTTAGAAGCCTCATCTTCAGACAGGTTATCAACTGCAGTTGTGTCCAGCTCACCCTCAACGTACTCTTCAAGGCTATCCCCAGCGAGCGCGAGCAAAAAGCCAACATAGATGGAAGGCTTTACAGTTTCAGGCAAGTATGTGAGAAGAATCCTCAACAGAAGTTCTTTGTGCAGCACCTTGGCCCGTTGACTGGACAGGCGCGCGAAGCTCTCGATATCGGCATGTGTCGCATAGTGTGCGGCAAGAAGTAACACCTTTCCTGGTGAGAGTGAAGAGCTCATATTGGGTCCCTTTTTTCACAGATCGGGCTGTGAAACAATCCAGGCCTTGAGGGCCAGTATCTGAAATAAAGAAAATCCTCACAAAGAAAGATGATAGCTCATCAGCGACGAAAACGGGCTGTAGTAAACTGGCTCTCACTGCTAGTATCCCTTTGATGCTGTCATCAGTGAAGATTATTGAATTATCAGGACTAACCTGTCCCGATTCGCCAATGGGGGGGCATTCCAGCTTAATAACGGGGCAATTATAGTGGCGGGGCCAATCACCTATCTAGCGACACCTAAAGCACCGCAAATTTTATATACTAATAAAAGTACCTTTGCTAGGGCCGAGACCATAGCAATAATCCCGATGTACCGAACCTGACTGCCATCATTGGTTGGAGGAAAAGGTGAACCTGGGCGTCGCAACACACATCACTCGGCACATCATGGCTTCAGGATATGGCATGCACGGCGGTACGACCTCTGATTGAACAAGGGATTTCTCTGGACATTGACTAATTGCGTTTCTAGGCGTTGGCCGCTGCTTTCCGTTCTGGCAGGAGGTCATGGCCTGCTATGTCGTCAACACATCAGCCGCAGACGACTCCGGCAAGAAGAAATGCTCGCCCGTACTAGAAGATTACTATGAGTGCCTGCATCACAAGAAGGAGGTTTGTTTTGGGAGCGAATATGTCGGGCGAGGATGTCGTGGCTGACGATCAATAGCATGCGAGAGCGCTCGCCTTACAAGCTGCATATGCCCGAGCTCAATCAGCAACCCCACGAGACAATGCGCCGAGTGCAAGCCAGATACGGAACTTGGGGCTTTTAGGAAAGACGGAAGACACAAAAGCAGTTCTTGGGCAAGGAAATTAAGGCAATAGACGAGATTGGAGCGACGTGGTGGAGTTTTGATTTCTTCTACGTAAATACAGCCCCTTGGCGCGCATAGATGGCGCAACAAGTTAAAATATAGGAAATCAGACTGAAGCGGAGGACCTCTCCGGGTTCCGGTTGCCATATTGACTGTTGTGCATCGCTGGTTGCTCTCGTCAGCTTGGAGGTTGTAGGTCTATATAGCTGAGGCTTATATCAGCAATTGATCCTTAATTAAATAACGTACTTTTCACCTTCAACAGCGCGAGCAAGATATGTCTTTTCAGTAACCTGCGGAAGCGATATTCACAAACGCCGTGATTTTGAACAAATCCATAGCTAGGGGGTTGGCCGATTCTGGACAAGGTATGCCTAAAGGGTAGCTTCGCCGGTATTGAACGTGAGATGGCATGTATGCTCTATTAATTCATCTGAGCTACTACTGAAACTCTTAGAAAGTAAGAGACAATATCGATACCAGGCCGACCGCCTTTTCATTCAGACGTATTGTTGTTGAAAATGCACGGCTTCATAGCTGAAACACTCCTGTCGTTTCTATTGCAGCTGTCAAGCCTGTGCCAAGTGGTCGATGCTGGCAGGGCATTTGCCAACCAATTGATAGCATTACAAGGACTTTTACCTTGCAGTCTTCGATTCTCAGTTATTTTTTTCTTCTCCTCTTCTTACCGCGAAACTCAACCCAGATGTCCCAGCCCTTCTCGTTCCAAGCTATCTTTAGGGACAACATCCTCTTCATACTACAAACATGCCTTGTTTGCGAGGTATCGAACTATCTCTCGTTATTCAACCAGACTCGGCAACATTGCCTGAGTTTCCACATCCCGATGCTTCTTCAGTTCGCGTCGTGTCTTTCGGCGAAGCTGTCCAGAAGGTCGAGGATAATGATATGATGGCTCCCGGTTCGGACTCGCCTCGAATACAAAAGACGGCTCCAAAGGCTTCTGTTTATATACCTTCCACACCTGGTTCCCAATTCTGGGTAAATTATTCCATTCAACGCCTTCCGGAGCCCCCGTGTTACCTTTTCTTTAAGTTGTTTATAAATGGCCGTAATATTACCAATTGTGGGATTAAACCTGGTACCGCATCGGGCACAATCACACGGGCCCTCTTTGAGCCAGGCGACAGATGGCACTTGAAGCAAGATGGAATGCTATTCAAAATAAGCGGTATTGAATCACGTTCTTTCTGCTTCTCGCCGGGTCCCGATGCGACTGCTGCAGCCGATGACGGTGGGCTCATTGAGGTGCAAGTTTTTCGAGCAAAGACTCGCCGTAGGATTACGCCCCAACTAGCTCCGCATCGCCATCAAGAGCAGTATGGGATAATGTATGTCAACTCTGAAACTCAAGAAATAGAGGGAGACTAGGGAGATTTCTCATTCAATATATCATCTCCTGGTTTGTCCACGTGCCCAAGCTAATACCTGAATGGGTAGATCGCCCTCAACAGGGCTCCTTGAACATCCTGAAGATGCAATTTACTATGAATGGGTTCTACACGATGCGATAGAGGCACCGTTTGCAACATTCTGTTTCCATTATCGCGCGTGGATGTATCTATGGGATCTCAATCTGATTCCTGACCGAAGTGACTCTTCGTTACGCAACAGGAGACTACGGGAGGTGCTCAAAAGAAGCCGATGTAACGACGCTGAGTATGGAAAGTTGGAAGTTGCATCGGAGATAATAGATATAGGGCATGATATGGGATATTGCAATGAAGTTGCCGCCGGTATCGAAACTGAACCACATATGGTTCGCGCTCACCATCATGCAAACAGCAGTGTCGTGCTGAATGAACAGTTGAAAAAACGGGAGGCAAATAACAGCTTGGCTCTTCATTACAAAGATATTTCTACTTCATCAGCGACGCCATACAGCAAGAACTCGCACCCACATGACCCATGGACCACAATGCTGCTCCAACCTGAGATAGAAGATGTTTTTACGGGCTTCTACGACCACAATACACTGGTTGTTTCTCCGGCGCGCTCCTACTCCAGAGAAAGTCTCTATTCACGACTTCGTCGGCCTCTTCCTACAGTGAATGAGGTGCCGAGGTTAGAGTGACAAACTCGGGCTTTAGCTAGACCAGGTGCATATCATGTACGCTGAAAGGGGGTTAAAAGGAGATATACTACAAATAGAGTCTGCAAAATGGTTTATTACAGCTGGCTTATGTCACAGATACATGAACATGTATAATATATGAAGCCCGTAGTAAAGTATGTAAAGCTAAGGGCCGATGATTCAGGTGATAGCCTTCTGAGAGGAGGACAAGACAAACGCCTGATTATGTGTTTTTCCAACCCTGAATATTTTCAATGCAGAAGACTACTTAGACCTTTTGCTATCTGCGGACTGAATACTACATGATAGTAGATAATACAAGTGGTGTAGATTGGTAGACGGCAGCTAAGTATACAGTAACAATATTGCACAGACTTATTTCACAAGGCGTGACGCTTTAGTACCTTTTAAACTGCCATCACAACTCTTTCTCCTTATAATCATTTCACCAACTGACAGCCAGCTGCCACAGTTTCTTGACTACTCCAATCAGGAGCAGTAAATTCAAATAGCATCGCTACTTCCTTGGTAATTAATTACCTGCTACTTCATCCTCAACATCAACGATTGTGGCAGAGAATATAAACCTCCCACCAATATTTGCAAAGATCGCCTTCGCATGCTTTCCCGCCAAGTTTCCAAACGAAGCCTTATCTGACCGAACTTACAGGGCCATCTCTGCAATAACCCAGTCAAATATGGGAGACTCAAGCTGGATGCGTTTGCTTCCTGGGCAGCGCTGCCGTACCCCGATTTCCCCCTGAGTTACCTACGATCAGATTGGAAATGAAGATATTCTCGAGGTGACTACTGCGAGGACTGCACCACGCTCCTTGGCCAGTTTTAATCAATCTTCTCTTGATTTCGGAAATGATATTCTTGTCAAAGAGGCGGACAGGCTTCAAAGCATTCCATCTGTTGACGAAATGGCTGACATGCTGCGAACTACCATCATGGTATCCCCAACACCACCAACGTTGGGTCCGCAATATACATCCTACGTTCTTCATCTCATCGAAGGCTACAGTAAAATTCGACACAGTCTGTCTACCAAAGAGAGAGAGGTTGTCCAGCTAGAGGCAGCACGGCAAGAAGACAAGGAAAGAAGCAAGGCACTTGCCGCCGACTGGTCGGCTCAGGAAGCTCTGTATAAAGCCGAGATTAAGCGGCTAGAGCTGATCATTCTGCAAGTATCAGGTAAAGGCGTTGAGGCAGTAGCACTGGCTCGATCCGGCAGTCTTGTTAGGCGAGGCGAAGTAGACAGAGGACACGTCGAAATAGAGGCAAAGTCCGCTGAAAGGGCCACCACACGAGAATTTGGCCATGAGAAGCATGTGGCCAATTCGCCCAGTCGTCGCGGAGCGGAGAGCCAAGGCAGACGAACCTGTGAGTGACGATCCAATTTCAGCAATCATCGATTGGGTAAGCCATCTATAAACTAACTTGTCGCCTCCTGATGTAGCTACCTCTAGCGACAGGCTTGATTCGACAACCCATCTCAATACAAAGAGGCAGCTTTGGAGACATCGTTCAGAAAACAATCTTCTGGAGCCAGGTCGAAGAAAAATGGCTAGTCAGAGAGAGCACCGACACGGTCAATCCATATTGCATTTGGCATCCCCCCATTTGCGTCTTGCAATAGACCCCCCAAAGCTCGAGCCGGAAGAAGAGTGTAGCCTATACGATGAAGAGCTAACTGGCAGCGATGCGGGCGATATGATTTAATAACTCTCGGTGGAAACCACATGGTTATCTCTCTAAGAGAAAGGTGATTGATTTCGAAGGATGGACAATATTCCATTCTACTCGTTCTACTGAAGAATGTTACCTCCAAGGTTTGTCCTTCACAAGCTTCAGAAAATTGACAATGTATATCAAATCCCACCAATGCCATCGATAGGCAGTATTAGAATCCATTAAATGGTATGTCGCACCCACTAGCCTGCTAGTTAGATACAAGTGGAATATCGTGGACTTGTTCAGCTCCACGTATGCAACGTCAAGAAACAAAACCGGACAAAAATAAGAAAAAGCATGTACGCCCTAAACCAATCCGCTCATGACTATATGATCCATAACCTCAACAAGTAGCGCCATTCTAGATATTTATAGGTATATGTCGCCGCCCTTGCCCGCGACCCATTGCTGCCACGCCATCTCATAAGCCGTTTCCAAATCATTTACCCACCGACGGGTGTTGAAGAGTCCGCACTCCCATTTGCTTTTCCACAGCAACTTCCTTATGTCTGCTAAACGGCCAGTGCCCTGGCCGTATCCTTCATCCGTCATTCTGTAACTCAACCCTCCAGCCAATTCTGTGGCTGAATCTTCATATTCCGTTTCACTGTCTGCAATCAATTCCAGTGCTGCTTGTTGACCCTCCGCCGACTTGGGGAGGGCTCCTAGCAATATCGATGCCGCCATTCGGGAGCACATCTTGTAGGAATACCGAGGCAAGGTAAGAAGAGGTGTGCTTGACCACAGGACATCAGCGGCAGTGGTGTGAGCATTACACTCTGCAGTATCAAGGAACAGGTCGCACACCCTAGCCCTAGTGATGTGTTGGCTCTTGGGCGCGACGTCAGTAAAGATGAGCCGACTAGCGACTTCTGCTCCGGCCCAAGATTCGGCTGTTTGTCGCAGGTTGACCTCCCCCAATTCGGGGAACCGTAGCAACCAGAGCACTGCTTTAGGAGTCCTAGCCAGAATTCGTAACCAAGATCTAAAGGTAGTAGGATCAATCTGTTGTCAGGTTAGCTGTGTGCCTGTCAAAGACATGGAATCTCGCATGCTTCACTTGCCTTGTAAAGTTGATTGAAGTTGGCCAATATAATGACGTCGTCTGGTATTGTAGGAAATAGCTCCTTGCGCATCTTCCACCTACGCTTCTCTTCGTCATCCCACGTCATCCCGCGCTCTTCACGATCGCAGGACTGTGCATGATCACAACAGAAAAAGCTATCTCGGCAGAATATAATGTTTTCCGAATACATCCACTCGGCGTCATCGCCCTCGGTTTTGTCGTGGAACAAATCTTCAATCCGGGCATTTGTCCTCCAGGGGCGCAAGGTGCTTGTTGGCACCGCAGTTGCATCGGCGAGTATATAATCGCACCACTCAGCACCAAGCGTTCCTGCGAACCCCATGAAAGACATCTGAATCGGGGCTGGGCGAGCGGCAAATATTTCATTGCGGGCACCCCTAGTGTAGCCATTAAGATTAACTAAGATGTGGATTTTATCTCGAGTAATTTGCTCAATGAGCTTATCCGCTGGCCAAGAGCTAACATCACGGAACACCGGAGCCTCCCTTTCAATTTGTTGCCGATGGATGGATCTGTCGCTGGGGGTAGTAGCATAGCAGAAAGCCCGGGCACGCCGGGGATTGTGGAATCCAAATACCGATTGCATGCTGTATTGGCAAGTTAGTTCACTCCATCAAAATATATATCAATTACAAAGGTTGCTTCTCACAGATGAGCCAGGGGGTGGTTATTGAAGTCTGACGAAACGTATCCAACATTCAGATTGGGACTTGGTGGAGGTGGCGGCTGATACACGATAGGTGGGAGCCAAGGTGATCGAAGAGTCGAACATGATATTCGCATTGCATTTCGCTGAGAAATTGACCGTATGTCTTTGGCGGATAACGGATACGTGAAAGTGTGGAAAGGAAGCACAGTTGGTGCGGAGGGTATGGTGAGAGAGGAAGGCAGCTGTGGCCTACGATACCGTGAGGGGGTAATAACCTCTTTCTTGGTAACGTGCTGGTCATGATACCATGTCCATAGAATAACTCTTGTCGCCCGTTCCACAAGTCGTACCAAGCGTGAGCCTTCCCATGGTTGACGAGCCCAAGCGCTCAGTGCTTTCTCCAAATCAAATCCAGGTAAGTGGCAGAAGCCGTTGAGTTGTTGCACCAACACGCTGGTGGTCGGTTGCTGTAGTGTATTGCAGCCCCATTGTGATGCGTCATCCAGCTGCTGACTTATTATACCGATCACTCGCTGTGTAAGACCGCTTCCGCGCATGGCTGTCTGCACATCTACAAGGGTGCCCTTATCGTCAACGTGCCATCGGTCATATTTGCCCAATTCGAGCAGCGCTCCACCTCTGCCACGCCAATCGCATACAGAATTAAGAGCAGTTAAAAGTCCGCAGACGGCTTCGGCGAATTCTGGATTTGTTTCCACAGCTCGCCTGTAGTAAGCAATGGCATCCTTTATGCGACCTTTATCTTTTACTGCATTGGCCAGGTTTGTTAAAGCGATATCAAAAGTTCGGTCACATGAGACCGCCCGTTCGTACATTTGGATTGCGAGGTCTAGTTGCCCAACATCTTTCAAGAGACTGCCAAGATTTGTGTGGAGGTGAACATGTCTAGGATCAAGACGAAGCCCATAGTTATAATACGCCAAAGCAAGAGCAAGACCACTGCCTGGCACGACGCCAGGTAGACTAGGCCGGGAAGGCGCCATTCCGGATGCCTGCGCATTGCTTGCAGCGATTTGCTGCACCCCCGCAAGGAGTATGCCAATATTGTTTGCGGTGGATGGGCTTTCTTGGAGAGAAAGGGATAGATAATACAACGCTAGGATATCTCCAATCCCCGACGGCTGTCTAAGCAATGTTGGGGCAATGCTTCCGCCAGACATGGCGTCCTGGAAAATCTTGGCTAGCGAAAGCAGAGCATTACTTGTCGTCTGAACAGCGACCCGCCTGGCGGCACCTTCGGGAATAGATGCCAGCCCAGGCAATTCGCTGCCTCTGCCGCCAGCAGCAAATACAAGATGAGCAGTTTGGCGAGCCTTTTCTGGAGGTAACAAAAGAGGTCGCCGAGAAACCTGTCTTTGGTTACCTGCCGGGAGAGAGCCCACTGGTGAAAGCACAGAATGGATCCGATTTACCAATTCTTGAACACTTTCTATGTGCTCGCCGACGCTGATCAGCACGGCTTCTTCGAATGCCTCTGATGCTCTCTCGATTTCTTTCAAGCCGTACAAGATTGTGCCTTTGGCGTGAACCAAGGCTAGAATCCGGCCATTGTCACAGTTTGGGAGCGCGTATCCGCTGGACCCAAAATCAGAGCTTCCCAAGTTACGGCAATCTACCAGAGGCGCAGCTTCAGGCTGGTAACCATAGTGCGAAAGAGCTGGTTGCTGGATATGCAGACGCCCAGTATGGTCATCGCAAGACACGGAACGAGCGCCTGAGGCGGAGTACGTTGTGGGAGCTGAACTTCCCTTCGCCAATTTCAACGCCTTTTGCACAAAGCAAATGATGTCGATTGCCTCTCGATATCGTTTTTTGTAGAGCAATCCAACGAGCTGTTCCGTAGCTTCCAAATGAGAAGGACATATCTTGATGGCGTTTAACCAATGCTGTTCAGCTTCCTCATGACGTTCAAGAAAATAGAGCGTAGCGGCTATATTTGTGATAGCCTCAACATGGCTAAAATCTGAGTCAGATATAGAACAACCACTTGATAGTTCATCTGGAACAGGTCAAACCTTGAATCTAGAGTGACAACTCTCGAGAACCATTCCACAGCTTCCTCAAATCGCGATAGACCATATAAAAGACACCCACCGAGTAATATCCCGTCAATCCATTTCCAATCACTTTGTTCACATAGACTTTTCAAAATATCCAAGGAGTTTCTTGCATTAAGAACTGGCAGCGCTTTCGCCATGGCAACCGGACCAAGTGTATTCAGGGTCGATGACGCGGTATACGAAGTAGGCGAAACACGAATCTGCATTGTCCACATACTAGACTGTTGAGCCTCCACCTGGCCATCTTGCCTTATTCGCCGTCTTGTATTGCCACCCAACGTATCCTCGATATTAGATGTAAGGGCCTGGGGACGACTATTCAGCATGATTGCCGAAGTGGGTCGTTCAACACTACGATGCATATCCTGCAGTATACCGAAATTGTCTTTTCTGGATTTTGGGAGCTTTGGATATACCAGGATCTTGGGTCTTGAATTGGAACTGGCGCCACCACTAATTTGATCGAATTTCCTGGCCGTCTGCAGGTAGGATAGCAGTTCAACGTAATGCTCCTGAGCTTGCGACAATGCCTTTTCCGTAAAGCTTGATCGAACAGCATATTGTTCGCTGGCGGAAGAACCTTCTACGACTGTGCTCTGAGCCAAATAACTTCCGTGTAGTAATGGCTGTGAGGACTGTGAGGCACTGAAACTGGGTTTGAAATCTGATGTAGGTCTATAAGGTAGTTGGGCATCTGATCCATGTTGCAAAAAGTTCCCAGAGAGACCTGGCGGCATACGTCTTTGCGAGAAGTTGCGAGAAGCATCAAGATATCCATAGTTTTGTTGTGAAGAACCCAGTTGCCAACCAAACTGATCAAATGTCGAGGTGTCTGGCATTGAGGCAGGGGGTGGACAAAACGCTCGCACGTTGTACTCAGCCGCTCTCATAAGCGGCTGGTACATACCTGGAATTTGGCTGAACATAGGGTATCCATTTGGCTGCCAAGAGAACCCAGGCTGGGGAGCCATGGAGGAGCCACTGCAGAGAACAAAATCTGGTCTCTCATGGTTGATTGGCCATAGTGATGTCAGAGGAGCAGCTTGTCCCAGACTTCTATGCTCGTGTTCTAAAATACGGGACTTCGCGTGGAGAGGCAAATTATTCGGAGGCGGGTACGGGAATATACCTGAAGGCGTCGGAAGTATCAGTTGCTTCAGTGGCGGTGGGCCAGGTGACAGCTGCGTCGGCGATCCATCGTATCCCGCGTCGATGGTACCCCTTGGTGTTTTCCGACGCAGATGATAATCGTGGTCTCGAGAGGCTTGGTCGGCAGAAATGGCGGAACCATCATGGTATAACTGAGAGGGTCGGATCGGAGAGGAGTGGTGGTAAGGAGACGCGATGGCTCGTCTCTCTTGTTCAGGCCTGGCGTCATGGCCACTGGCTGATGCTCCGAAAGCATCAAAATTAGTTGGCACCACGCGAGGGTGCGTCTGAACTAAGGGCAACATGCCCAAGTTGGATAATCGGCGACTTTAATGGCAAATGCGAACTTCATCAAGAAAAGGGTATCACTTGCGGACGAGCAGCGACGTCGTTCACATTATGACTGGGGACGGTGCCTACAGGCATCGGGGGCTGAGTTGAGCTGATGTGCACGGGGCCAGCAGCTACAACAACAGCGGTAATGACTTACCTCTCCCAGTCTAACGCCGCTTTGCGAGGTACCAGGTTTGTGCGTCGTACCTTGAAATGAACAGACGCAAACATGGAGTTTCAAGCAAGGAAAGCGTGGTGACAACCTGAGCTAGGGAACTTAAAGCTGCTTATTCAAGCAGGGGGGGTACTATGATGTATACCTCTACCAACTGTAGGTGTGCACAGTACATAGGTACCTGGGTAGGTATTTATGCATAGATTTATAGTAGAGGATTATTCATATATCGCATTTTCTGCAAGTATTTAACAAGATTTTTATTCATATATTTTAATAAATAATTCTTTTATAAATTGCATTGTTATTAGAATTTTAGCAGCTAAGCTTTATAAAGCAGTTGAATTGTTAATAATATATTGTAAATACAGCCAAAATTCTATTATACTTAGATACAGGCCATTTATTTGGTATATTATTTATAAATAATATAACATTCTATTCATGTTCACGTTTCACCTTTACGCTATTTTATGGGTCTTGCAGAAAGCTCACCACGGCTACACACGCGTTAGTGGAATAGAACCTGAGGGAACACCATGGAATAGTATCGCCTTACCTTGTCTAAACGCTTCGGGCTGTTCTGATATCAACCAGTGCCCAGCATCAATGTCTGCTAAACGAAAGCGTGGGAAAAATTGACCAATGATCGGTAGTACATCATCCGGCACATATTTGCTTTGAGTGCCTCGAACAAAAAGTGACGGCTTTGTGTATCGTGCTTCATCCGGACGTTTAAAAGGGAAGTCTCCAAGATGGTCGAGTGATCGGCCTAGTATGTCCAAGGGTACGCGGAATCTTTGAATCCCATCTTCTGGCGAACGATATAAGTTTCCAAGCAGAAATTGGCGAATAGGTAGCGACTGTTATAAGGCGCGATTAGTTTTTGCAAGAAGTGTATATAGAGTAGCAGTGGCATTGACCTCTTCATAAGCTTGGAGGATGGCGTCAGCCTCCGCTTGGCGAGTAACGTTGGCATCTTGAATCTTCTTCATTCCTCGAACGTATGAAGCAAATGCCCTACTAAGCGTGACGTCGACCGGGGCATTATCGACCGCGACAACCCTCGCTACGGTCTCTGGAGAACGGAGGGCAACTGACATGGCCGTCTTGGCTCCCCTACAATTACATCAGTCGACAGTCGTGTTTCCAGCATTCTTGATTAGCATACATGGAATGACCTATCAGAGTGGGCTCTTTTAGACCATGGTCATCAATGAAGGCTAGTATGTCTTCAGTCATGGCGGTATAGTCGTGGCGGGGATCGTGAGGGGATTCTCCATGGTTTCTAAGATCCTTTAACCTATTTATTTAGTATGACTGACTCTCCCTGCTCCCATGAGGTCCACCTACCACAGTATATACATGTGTTCTCAAATCCCTTGCCAGGGCTCTACCGAATTTGTGAGTGGGGTTCTATAGCCCGATATATGATAGCACTCACTTGCTAATTCCCCTATTATTCTTTTTGGATCCAAAGAGTCCATGGAGAAAGATTATAGGAGCCGTTTTCGCATCCGCTTTGGGGCTTGCGGGCGAATGAAGATCAAAGGACAGTGGTGAGACAGGCCGAGGATACGACGTCGTGGAGGCTAGGCGCACTTGGCGCCGACACCCGCCCAAGAGGGCAAGATTTACCAGTCGCGAGCGCAGAGGAGATATCATATTTGTGAATGACCTTGCGGAGAATACATTTCTCAACGCCTCTTCCACCACGAAGTTTGAGGCTGGATATTTGTTGAGTGCCGTTTCAAACTGAATATCAAAACCGCCCGGTACTAACCACATTAATTAGGTACCTAACGTCATAACTACCCTATATATGCCTAGCGTAAGAAAATATTTAGGTATTTATTCATATTAAATATATAATATTCGAAATAAAGATGAATACTCCCGACAGCCTATCATAATGCACTAAAATTGGCGCAGGACTGGTTATCTTGGGCACTAGGGGACAGGGTGGTAGTATGTACGAAATACTATGTACCTAAGGTAGCGGTTGGGTGGGGTGGTGGGTGCCATTTTTACCACCATTGTAGCACTCCAGAAGTATTCAAACATTGCGCGAGTTTGCAGTACTAATAGGTGACAGTCATGGCAGTAACTGCCCGCATGCCGGTGTCGGCACTTTCCAAAAGTTAAAAAATACCTGCCCGATTTTAGACTCTAAAACTTTTATGAATTACAATACGCCGCCTATGCAGTGAGTCATGTTAATTAGCTAGAGTGCTTTAATATCTTACCATTCGCCGATTGATGCCTGCTGCACCGATGACATAAAACCGGTGATTTTCGTACGGCCCCATCCATCTGTTCAGTTCTCAGAGCGAAATACGATCGACAGAGCTATTAACCACCGACGCCTGCCTCTCCAATTGTAGAACGACACTCTTTATTTTTTTTTTCTCGACCCGTACAGCTGGAGAATCTACGGATTGTATTGCAACAATCATGTCTTCTGCTCGCGATATCAAAGCCGGCACCCCAATTGCTCAGAGATCTGTGGTCTCGACAAGCTGGGGCCAGAATCTCTCAACATCACCAATTGCTACGTTTCAGTCCCCTCCAGCCAGCCTCGGTGGACTTCTGCCTCGCAAAAGCGTACCAAAGCTGCTTAAGCCCTTCAATACCCAGGATATAAAGATCTTGTTGCTGGAAAATGTCAACCAGACTGGACGGGACATCCTCACGGGCCAAGGTTACCAGGTCGAGGCCTTGAAGACCTCGCTTCCTGAGGATCAGCTCATTGAGAAAATCCGGTGAGCAGCCATTCATCCAGTGGAATTGACCGTCTCTGACTCTATCGACTGCTAGTGACGTTCACGTTATCGGCATCCGCTCAAAGACGAAGTTGAGCGAGAAGGTTTTGAGCGAGGCTAAGAATCTACTCGTCATCGGATGCTTCTGTATCGGAACCAACCAGGTTGACCTCAATTTCGCTGCTCGCCGTGGAATTGCTGTTTTTAATTCTCCATTCGCAAACTCCCGTAGTGTTGCGGAGCTGGTCATAGCTGAAATAATTACCCTGGCGCGACAGCTCGGCGATCGATCCATCGAAATGCATCGCGGTACTTGGAACAAAGTCAGCGCCAAGTGTTGGGAGATCCGTGGAAAGACATTGGGTATGGTCCCAACCTCCTCGCTTCTGCTCCAAACTGTCCTCGCCTGTAGAGACAGCTCTTCTGAGGTTCCTTTGTTAAAAAAAATTATGTTCTAACGTAGTTGGCAGGAATCATTGGCTATGGGCACATCGGCTCGCAATTGTCCGTCCTCGCAGAAGCCATGGGCATGAACGTTATCTACTATGACGTGGTAACGTTGATGGCCCTAGGAACCGCTCGCCAAGTACCTACACTGGAAAACCTTCTAGAGGAGGCCGACTTTGTGACTCTCCACGTACCAGATCTCCCCGAAACGAGGAATATGATATCTACTGCTCAGTTGGACCGTATGAAGGTGGGATCTTACCTGATCAATGCAAGCCGCGGAACTGTCGTAGATATACCTGCCTTGGTAAAAGCAATGCGCTCAGGGAACATCGCTGGCGCCGCTCTTGATGTTTACCCCAATGAGCCGGCTGGCAACGGTGACTATTTCACCAACAACTTGAACCAATGGGCCGAAGACCTTCGCAGCTTGAGCAACCTCATTCTCACTCCCCACATTGGTGGAAGCACAGAAGAGGCGCAACGGGCAATTGGCGTTGAAGGTTAGCACACATTGCCATTTGATGGAATTTTCGAAGAATACTTACCAGAATCCAGTTGCCGAGGCATTGGTTCGTTATATCAACCAAGGCATTACTCTAGGAAGCGTCAACCTACCGGAGGCTCAGCTACGTTCTCTAACTTTGGACGAACCCGACCATGCCCGAGTCAGTTGTCCCCCTTTCACCATTACATTCGTTCGGTTCTAACCCCAGTGACAGGTCATCTATATTCATCGAAATGTTCCCGGCGTACTTCGCAAAGGTTTTACTTGCTTACCAAAGTCCTCAATGCTCATAATGCTGACACTTTTTAGTCAACGAAATTCTCGGTGATCACAATGTTGACAAGCAGATCAGTGACAGTAAAGGAGATGTAAGAATTTCTCGGCTGCTGGAGATGTTAAGTGCTAACAAGATCCCAGTTGGCATATTTGATGGCTGATATCAGCAACGTAAGATACGAGCAAATAAAGGATATATATGAGAGCTTAGAGGGCCTGAGCTGTAAGTTGCCAAACTATGTTGCATTGTTACAGTTCTAACAGGAATTACAGCATGTATCATGACAAGAGTCCTCTACTAGAATATGCATGGTCTTCTGCGCGCACGATGCCTTGAATCAAAAATTTGGTGGTAAAAAGGTTTTAATTGAAAACAAAAAAAATGGCACTGCGGGCCTGGTATAAATAAAATCAACATGTGTGGATAATGGTATATATTGCTTCAACAGCTGTAGACTGGAAGGCTCTGAGGCAGACATCCTTTCACCAGGGACTAGGACGCCGATAAAATCTTCCAAGAGATTATCATAGCCTCTCTCTGAGTCTCAATCTCGGCCTTCTAGAGAGCAGAGAAACATTTTAAGAGTTTACAAAATTTTAACGTCAACAAGGAAAGCACAAATAACTGCCTCATTTGAATGCTACAAGGTGTATCGACCATTATTATGCATGAATCAGGATCGAGAATTAAATAAAAGCCATACCACTATTTGACTATCCAGTAACAAGTCACGGTCAAACGAAGATACATTGGCTCAATGCCAACACACCATTTGTCATGTGTCTACTATATGTCGTAGCTTATTAGATGAGGCTGCATGAGCGGAGAATGGTAAGCTGGAGACATTGCTTTCATGAAAATTGCTTCATTCCTATAGCCGCATTGATATATAAGGTAGTCGATGTATTAATTTATCACCAGACCTCAGATACGAAACCTTGAGGTATGACTTGGCGAGAATGATGCGACTCGAAGACAGAACATGGGTTTGTGTCGTGGTGTTGGTATATTAGGTAGCTGAGCTCGTACTATTTCGGATTCAACATTCCCTTGCCGCCTGTAAGGAACATTGTAGTCTTAGGCTTCAATTTACAGCTCTAACGGCACCACAATTTCCGGTTGCTTCCCCAGTAGATACGGCAATACGGTGTTCCTGATCCTGATTCCCGACGTAACGGAATCGTCTAATGGTCCCATGGATGCTTCCACCCCAGCAATACCGGGCCTGCGAACAAATAGACATATTAGTAACGGCGGTACAGAAAGGGCGTATTCGAATTGGGTGCGTTACCATCTTTCTTTGCTCGGTACATTAACTAAATACCGTCGTCAGCATACAGTATCTTATGTGGCTCCATTCTCTTGCATGGATCTGGCTGCCAGAAGCATTGAACTTACCCAAAACCACATGCCCGCGCCAAGAGCCGTAGCTGTTACTCGGTAGATCGGGGCAACATGAGGAACTGGGGGTTTCGGGGGTCCCATGGCTGCTGCGGGTTTACTCTTGCAACTGGAGGCAATTCAGTCGGCGTCGCGGAACGGTAGAATGCAGATAGAAATACCTAGAAGAATAGCTGTTAGTGACAATCTTCCAGTATTCTGAATAGACGGCATCGCCACACAGCGCTGCGTGAGAGAGCTTACCTGGCAGGTTAATTGACAGTCGCTGTTTTGCGATATACGGAACTACAACAGCCCATGAGATATCTGGAGCAATCAGACGCAGCAAGATTCGGCTTATGATGAGTAACACATCTATACCCACTTTTGTCATAAAATATACATGTCCATCCCCGCATATAAGGATACATACTTATGTCATTCGGCTAGTGCACGGAGTGCTCCATACAATTGGATGTTTGACTTGCATAGGCGCCTTAGGCACTACCTAGGCAGTATGCAGTGAAAATGAAGATTCCATCATCTCTGTTTGCCATGGCCATTCTGCAGTACGAGACAACGGTTGCATGTATATATTGGCACAGAGAGGATAAAGTTTTTGCCCTTTCAACGTAGATCATCCTGGGACAGCACACATAAATCACAATATATCCAATCTATGAATTACTCTTGCAATGAAATTAACATTTGATGTACTATTGGCATATGGGAATTTACTAAAGCAATAAGCATTCGATTCACTACATGCTCGCTGAGCCTCTCTTCGCAGGTCCTGAGGTGCTATTCTTGAGACAATAAAGAATGTGTCTCGTCACGTGATAGGTATCAACTTTCAATTTGCGTCCTAGCAGGAAGAGGGCCGAGAGGGCTGGGAGTTTTGTGGAGTAGGGAAAAATCCACCCACAACATTAGCGGAAAAATATATGCCCCGGTACCTTTTTGGTTTGGCTCGCTTAGATCTAGGTTGATGCACACAAGAATTGAAATTCTTCCAACCCCTCCACCAACTTTTTAGTACCTTTGGATTCCCAACTGCTCGTACGCTGGTAAGGAATCATGGCTGTTGGAAAGTGAGTATCTGCGTCGCGAATCTCTGAAATGACTGTCGGCCAACAAAATCAATAGGAACAAGAGACTCTCCAAGGGCAAGAAGGGCCTTAAGAAGAAGACCGTGGACCCTTTCTCCCGAAAGGACTGGTACTCTATCAAGGTAAGATGATGCTCGAGAGAAAATTATTACACATCTTGGAAATCGCACAATTTACTAATTGCGTATACTACAGGCCCCTAACCCCTTCAACATCCGAGAGTGAGTCGCATTGCAACAGGATGACAGAGAAAATCTCGAGATTTTAGGCTGACGGGTTAATACAGTGTTGGCAAGACTCTTGTGAACCGAACAACCGGTCTCAAGAACGCCAACGATGCCCTGAAGGGTCGTATCGTCGAGGTGTCGCTTGCCGACCTTCAGAAGGATGAGGACCACTCATTCCGCAAAGTGCGACTCCGCGTCGATGAGGTCCAGGGAAAGAACTGCCTGACCAACTTCCACGGACTTGACTTCACATCCGACAAGCTGCGATCCCTCGTCCGCAAATGGCAGACTCTCATTGAGGCCAACATCACCGTCAAGACCACCGATGACTACCTCATCCGCCTCTTCGCCATCGCCTTCACCAAGAGACGCCCCAACCAGATCAAGAAGACCACCTATGCTGCTTCGTCCCAGATCCGAGCCATTCGACGCAAGATGACCGACATCATCCAGCGAGAGGCCACCAGCTGCACCCTTACCCAGCTGGTTTCCAAGCTGATCCCTGAGGTCATTGGCCGTGAAATCGAGAAGTCCACCCAGGGCATCTACCCCCTCCAGAACGTATGTTACTTTGGTCGTAATTGTTGTTGAAAACTCGGCAGCCGCTAACCTATTTTGCCCTCTGTAGGTCCACATCCGTAAGGTTAAGCTGCTGAAGGCCCCCAAGTTTGATCTGGGTGCCCTGATGGCTCTCCACGGAGAATCTGGCACTGACGACCAGGGCCAGAAGGTCGAGCGGGAGTTCAAGGAGCGTGTTTTGGAGGAGGTCTGAAAAGGGTTATTTGTAGAGAGAAATGAAGGCGCAGGGAGCCCTGCGAGTGATAGATTCGCGCCTGGCCGTTTTCCCAGTCATTTTACATGGAGTAACAACCCATAGGCGGGTAGGGAGGTTAGGTAATGTCCCTATGATATATTAAAAGACACTCGGATTGCTTCTACTCTTGTTTGTGCTTAACATGACATGCGGCAAGCGGATGTACAACCATAGCAGCTAGGCTGTATTCATACGTCGAGGTGCTTCATGTACGCATAATTGATTGGGCTGTGCATATTTGTCTATGGCAACCGGTGATAAAGATGGCTACTTTCCATTACTTTAGACCTTTATCTACGATAGGTACGCAGAGCTTAGAGGTCATACCAAATTCTGCAAAATCTCGTCCAAACTGTATTAGGGCGACTGCCTTGTAACTGCAGTCCAATCTGTAGAGTATTACCAAATATATTTGTAATTGGACTGCAGAGTATTACCAAATATATTTGTATTTTCCGGTATATTACTCTATGGATCTTTCCAGCACAAAATGGAATAAGGCCTAGTCAAAGGGCTTTTCGATTCTCGCCAGGAACATAAGGACATCATTTTAGAAGTACACAAGGATTGCATCCCCGCCATCTCCATTCCAAATTAAACAAGAGTGTTTTGTCATGTTGGCCTGATTGAAAGGACCAGTATACCCACGGGGTAAGGGTATAGAGGTGAGTAAGTGGCCTGTTTTATTCTTCCTTGAGCAAAAATAGAAATACACCACTGCGCAGTGACGATGTATCTCGGAGTGAGCCAAGGGCGGTGTCAAGTCCGCAATGGAGGTACAATTCAAAACGTCACGTGGAGCGAGGCAATATGTTCTTGTACTTTTTTTCTTCTTTTTATTTATGTGCCGTCACAACATGAGAATTTCTTCCCAGTGCGACAGATGGTCTGAACCAGCCACTTTACTCCTCAGGGACTGCATCCATTGTTAGTCATTTTAAACGTAGTATAGTTGGAATGGAAGGGGGTGCGTACTATCAATCTCGCCGTTGTCAATGCCCTCGATGACGGACTGAGGGGGCTTGCCATCAACCTGGCAGCCAACACTGTAGGCGGTTCCCAGGATCTCCTTGACGGTACCCTTCAGCTCCTTGGCGAAAGACTTGAAGCGCATGGTGCGGGCAATCTCAATGATCTCATCAAGGCTGACAGACTTGTTGTGCTTAATGTTCTTCTCCTTCTTTCGGTCACGAGGAGGCTCCTTCAGGGCCTTGATGATGAGAGAAGAGGCAGTGGGCACGACGGAAACCTGAGCCTGACGGTTCTGGATGGTCAACTTGACGGTGACACGGAGACCTTTCTATTCATTGCATCAGTACCCATTCCATAATTCCGAGCATGAGCATACTCACCCAGTCACCAGTGGCCTTGGCAATATCTTCACCGACCTTCTTGGGCGACAGACCAAGAGGACCAATCTTAGGAGCAAGTGCCGAGGAAGCACCCACCTCACCACCGGTGGCACGGAGGTGGCTTTTGAGCTGCAAGTTAGACTAGATATTCTCGAGATTGCATGGCGTTGAATAAACTAACATGACCTTAACCTCGTTGGGATCGAACTTGGGAGCTGCCTGAGAATTAATAGCTGCAATGACAAAAATTTTGGAACATAGGGAATCTTACGCATGATTGCGATTGATGTTCTGGCAGAGGCTCGTGGTTTGCTTGCCGAGGAGTAATGAGAGGTGTGGTTAGGTAAAAGAGAGACAAGGGAAAAAAAAAAGAAAATGGAGATACTATCATGTGTGCCCCGGATGGGTGCCCTAATCGAGGCCCCCACTCTGGAACAGAATTCATGTGTACATAAGCAGCTGGAAAACGTGACTTAGGTAATCGAGAAGCACGGAAACTGCACTAGTCGCATAGCTACCTAGTAGTACCTACCTATATACATAGGTACCTACGAAGTAGGTGCTCTCTCTAAAAGCAATTCCACTGGGTATTCGGAGTATATGATTTTTTAGTGAATATGGCGTGGGAGAATAAAAGACTGTCGTTTTAAAGGGGGAATCAGCAGTGCTCTTAATCCAATTAAATGCACTTCATTATTACATAACGTATAATGGTATATAATAGGTACTATACGGAGTACCTCGATTATCAACTGCGACAAAGCTGTACCACTATGTGCCTCCTGATATCTAGAGTATGAGAATATGTAATTATTAGAGTCTGTCATCCTCTTAGTAGGGAGATTGACTAAGTGAATGCACTGCTCGGCTGACCAGATGCCTACTTGGAATATTTACAGGGGTGTGGAGTACAAAACCAGGAAGATAGCAAGAGGGATTGCTCTGCATTACTGCTGTAATAACTGTTTATCCTCCGTAGCTCCACTAGCCAAGCAGCTAAATATGCGACCAATGCTTTCGTGAAGCTATCCCCTCAGACATGATTAGGTTAACCTTCTTAACCATAATATGCAATAACATGTTGGCGGCGGTCCCCGAATATCTACGTAATAGGGATCTAGACCCCTCTTTATGTAAGGTTCTTTATCGCTGGAAGCCCGACTAGATATACCAACCTGGGTAGCTTGGAATAGCTGCGACTACTTTTAATCTTTTAAGAGCAACTGTCTCTACATACACTCAATTCCATGGCTGAAAAACCGACACCTGCTTCTGCGCCCACGCAGTGCGTTGGCCCGACTTTCAGGGCTGTCGACGAGAAACCGAGTGCTACCGTATCTGCCGTGGTTCCTTTTGATAACGTCTATGTCTTACCACAGACTCCCCAGTTAATTGCCCTTCTGTCGTAGGTTCAGGCTTCCCGTCTCGACTTCGCGCATTGCCCTCTGCTAAAGGCTCCAAACAGCATGATAAGAAACAAAGACACAGAGCGCGCGGATTTCATATTTTATTCAAACAGAATTATCCGATTACTGGTAGAAGAAGGCCTAAACCATCTCCCAGTTATTGAAAGAAGCATCACGACACCTGTCGGTCGCACTTACAATGGTCTAATGTTTCAGGGGAAAATATGTGGTGTATCGATCATGCGAGCGGGAGAAGCAATGGAGCAAGGCTTACGCGACTGCTGCCGTTCTGTAAGAATTGGAAAGATATTGATTCAACGAGACGAGGACACAGCGCAACCCAAACTTTTCTATGATAAGCTCCCTGAAGATATTGCAAACCGATGGGTTCTTCTGCTGGACCCGATGTTCGCAACAGGTAACCATCCTCTCCATCCCTTCTTCGTTGTGTATGTAGCATAGCGAAATATTCTCGCGACTGACGAATGCAAAAGGTGGCTCCGCTACAATGGCTGTCGAGGTCCTCAAAAGTCGAGGGGTGCCCGAAGATCGCATTTTATTTCTCAATTTGATTGCCAGTCCAGAAGGAATAACAAACTTTGCCGCAAAGTTTCCTCGCCTCAAAGTTGTGACCGCATTCATTGATGAGGTAAGTGTTGACATTGATCGCTATTTCATACGATCTGTACTAACAGAATCTGTGCGCAGGGCTTGGACGAGAAGAAGTATGATGACCCTGACTCCACGATGCATTGGCTGACCCTGCTGCAGTTACATTGTGCCTGGTCTTGGAGACTTTGGCGACCGATTCTATACGATTTGAAGATAGCTTTTTTCGATAAGACCCTGGTATTTAGTATGCATCATATCCCCAATTCTGTAATGCCCTAGCCTGCTCCTGTAGAAATGTACAGCATGGCACTCAATAATCATCGTGCTGTTCGCTTTCTTCGTGCTCGTCAACTGTAGTTTTGCCTTCCAAGGGTCTTCGAGCGCCATATGCCTTGGTAGCGTTTCCGTGGCCATCTCCAGCGTCTTGCTTCGCAACCGCCTCTATTCAGAAGAGTATTAGTTCCGCATTTGACCATGTTCAGCGGGACAAGAATCATACCAGCAGCATCAACCCACTCTCCGTATACATCCACAGCAGCCGAGAGATCTGGAGAACACGATTAGCGACACGACGTGGAGCATGCGGACGGCTGTAAAGACGCACAGTTGACGGCGCATTGAAACTTTTGCCCGCAGATGCGACAGTCCAGCTGGCCAACACCAGCCCTCCTATCGAGCTTCACAGTTACCGACTTCTCATGGTTGCAGAAGAGGCATGTGAACGTGGTCGGCAAGGGATCAGCCTGTGGCCCAGTCAGTTCCGGAAGACCGCATTCGATGAAACCCTCCTACTAACCCTTTTAGGCCCCATAGGCTTCCTGGAAGAAGACTTGCGCTTTCCCATGACGTCGAGTTTGATGGCGATTGTATTCAAAAGAGGGTAGACACAATCTCTCGTGCCGTAATTGAAAGTCGCATCGCGTTTGGTACGTGTGAGACATCCTACAAGTCTCTTATCTTATCGCGCCGTGATTAGGCATAAGTATCTATGTACCTCTCTGTACCCCTGCATGCGTAGCCTTAGAGGTGCAAATTATATCGCTATATCGGCAACTACCGTGCCTCATGCAGCGCTGCTACGGGGTAGTGCTGTAAAAGATGACAACCCAGTAAACGGGGCTGGGGTCCGCTCTTCGGCGCCTGCCGACAATCAATGCTGGGCCAGGGAGTGACCCCGCATCCCGCTATCTTGATATGTACGATCTAATGCTCCGTTCTCCGTACGGGAGGCACGGCGCAGTCACCACCAAGTGCCTAACATTAGGTACGTAGGCAGTACCAAGCTGACACTGCCTGCTTAGGCACGAAGCACTGCTCCATGCCTATCAGATACCAGGCGGGGTAGGTAGAGATATGCGGTTCCATGATTACGATTAGGTACTGTTGCTAGCACTACTATAGAATGTCTCTCTGCCCAACCTTACCGCTGCCTTGCTCCCTTGACTGAAGTCATCCCAATCCCGTGCTGAAGTGTCTCTATATTCGACGCCGACCTTGCGTAAAACCATCGCTCTTCTTCCATCTCCAACTTTACATCCCGCCCTCTTTGGTGTGCCGTCATATCAAACCCCCCTCCTCAAGCTCACTATCCCGGCTTAGCGACCCCCAAGCCCCTCATGGCTGCAGATGGACAGCAAGATGGTGTCCTGGACACCCTTCGGGATATCCAGCAAACCCAACTACAGCTGTTAAACTCGGTTGAATCCCTCGCCAGTAAACTTAGCTCCTCTGCAATCTCACCTGAAGCACTTGACCCTGCCTCAAAGTTGCCAGTAACCCCCCTGCTCCCAGAGAGTATTAAAGATTCGAAGTCAAAGGATGCTGAAGGTTCTGGGGATTTGGCGCCTATTCAGTCGTCCTTTGAGAATGGAGCGGCACAGTCCAGTTCGGCTTTGTCTCCAAGCAGCCGATCAGGCTTCACTTCGCGAATCGTGCTTACGTGTGTGCTGCCTTTCCTTGACACCTGACAATCTTATGCGAACCGGGTCTCATTCATCGTGATATCATAGGACGTATCCCAAGCAGCTTGGTATTGACCCCCTTCAAATGGACTGGGGAAACCTCGACCCATTGCAGCGAGGCCCCGTAGTTGTTTCAAGAGCGGCGTCCACCATACGCCGCAGAAATGGTTCGTTCCCGTGTTGAAGTTTTAGTGATGGGCGTTGAACTAACTTGCAGTGATATTATTTCAGCTATTGGAGGTGAGTAGTGCCTTGCCCGCGCAAAGTAACTTGCTGACATTTCATTTCATCTAGCTCAGTAAGTCGCCCAAAATTATAGGGACGAACATATGTTGACCAATCTTCAGTGGAGGCTCGTACTCAATCTACTATGCACTGGCTGTTGCCAGCAAGGAGCTCAATGCCGACCATAGGTTCGTATCATAGGCAGCAGCAACACCAATGGATAATGTCTGACCTTAGAAACAACAGACCCGATTTTACAAACGCTGAGCCGGCTGCTAACATTGGTCCGTTCCCCCAATGGGGCGATAAGAAGAAGATAGTTGCCATGGATCCTTGGGGTCATCTGGTTCCATGGACCTTTAAGGATATTATAGAAAAGCAAAATGGTATTGTGCAGCTCGCATCGCAGACGAAATCATTTACTCATGGGAATTTTAGTCGATATACGACCAACAATTGCCATTACTAAGGCTCACATGAAGGTAGGAATATCTCCAGACTCTCGTTATTGTCCACTATGCTAATGACAAAACAACAGCTTCCAGAGCTCGAAGAGAGTGTGAAGAGTGGCCGACTGTACGCTGTGAAACTGATATGATATTAGTTCACTGAATATCGGCTGATAGTTCAACAGAGTTCCCGACGGAAAGGTTTGCCTGAATGAGCTTGGAGAGCTGGCCGTTACCAAGTTCGCCGTCGAACCAGTAAGATTATTTGCCCCAAAGACGGACTTATGGTGCTAATATGATTGCTTTCTAGGTATGGTATCTTCCTGGTGTAGCGGAGAGATTTGGAATTGGTAAGTAAGTTGGCATCCTTAGGAGATCAAGAGTTAATCATAGGCAGACGAGGCTACATTGCGTCGTTCTCTGTTTGAGCATACGGGTGGAAGCTATCCAGAGGTGAGCGAATTCTCACTACCAGTTAGAGTCGAGCAATACTTATCCACCATAGTTGATAACTCGCGGAGATATCAAAGTGTTCCTCCCACCCATTGGTACGTCGCTGAAGCATCGGATTCTGTAACACAGCAATCCAATCAACAGGTGAAAAGAAGAACGCTGACCATATCTCGTAGGAGGCTTGACTGTATACTGTTTCGGTGATCCTGAGAAAATGTCAAACGAATCCGTGCGACTATCCCTGAGAATTCATGACGAGGTAGGCTTCACCTAGCAGTTGATATCAATGACCGAACTGACTAGAAATAGTGCAATGGGAGCGACGTGTTCGGCTCCGATATCTGCACGTGCAGACCATACCTGATTTTTGGAATTGAGGAGGCTGTCAAAGAAGCGCAGAACGGCGGCAGTGGCGTCGTCATATACTTCAGAAAGGAAGGTCGCGCTCTTGGAGAAGTGACGAAGGTATGCCATCCATGTCTCATGGTCCGAGAAGCTTGCTAACACTCATCATAGTATTGTATGGCTGTCCTTTCTAATCAATTTCTTCACTGTCTGTGCAATTGAAGTCAAGAAGGATACGGCTAACGACGATTAGTGGTATACAACGCACGTAAGCGTGGTGAGGATCGAGCGTCAGATTATTTCATGCGAACAGAGAATATTGCCGGTGTCAAAGATATGCGCTTCCAGGCTTTGATGCCAGATATCCTTCACTGGCTGGGAATCAAGAAGATTGACCGCATGTTGAGCATGAGCAAGTAAGTGATACTCAACATTTTCCAGGAGGTATTCATATATATTAACCTGGGTGACAGCATGAAACACGATGCAATTGTTGGCCAAGGGTAAGTTATTGCTCGTGTATGTCGCAGCGTTTCTCCTTCTAATTTATCTCAGAATCCCCATTCATGAGAGAGTCGAGCTCCCAGAGGAGCTCATTCCAGCCGACTCACGAGTTGAAATTGACGCGAAGATCACTGCCGGTAAGCCT
This sequence comes from Trichoderma brevicompactum, assembly GCA_003012085.1. Classification (NCBI taxonomy): domain Eukaryota; kingdom Fungi; phylum Ascomycota; class Sordariomycetes; order Hypocreales; family Hypocreaceae; genus Trichoderma; species Trichoderma brevicompactum. The sequence continues at coordinate 8,866 of PXNZ01000295.1, read as the reverse complement.
TCCTGTCAGCGTCATTATGAGGATCTTTGTCACTGATTCACCAAAGGTTACTTTACGGCTGGCAAACGGTTGACAGCCGAAGAATTGCAGTCAGTGCAAGGCAGACTATGGGAAGAGTAAGATTAGACATTCGTGCAATTGTATTCAAATATTCAGGGTGCTAACATGTAGTACAGTATTGACCACTGAGTAATTGCTACCACGGAACATCGAGATGGGGCCATATTAGCTCCTTTTACACATTCACATGATGGGACTTGGAGCTAGTGCCCTCACTACATTACTATGAGATCCAAATGTAGTCACTGGTTATCTCATACGGCAACGAACGCTCTGCCGGAAAGATATGACAATGTACTGATAGGTGATCTACGGATGAACAGAATAGTACAGTATCGTTATTGTATGAGCTTTAATCCTATTCGTAGCTATCCAGTGCCGTCTCGTAAATAAAGTAGCAACATAATAATAATTATGGACCAGCAGCAGCATTATCCTATACCCTTTGTAGTATCGTGGCTATCATATAGCATATACTTTAGAGTGTGCGTGTGAAGAAAGGGTTCTCGACTCTAAAAAATACTGTCTCCTGAGGGTATCTCTATCTCTGGCTCAACTTGAGCTACATCACACGGCAATTGCTCTTCTCCGGGGGTTCTCCAGGGTTCTGGGATTTCTCAATCTGGGCAATCAAAAGCTCGAATGCCCTGCCCACATTCTGATTGTATCTTGCACTCGCTTCGGTCCAACCGCACTGGAACTTTTCGGACAGTTTCTTGCCTTCTTCGGGGCTAACTTGACGTTGCTCTGGTCGCAGATCGCTCTTGTTACCTACGATGACGATGGGAACGGATTCGGTACCCTTAGTAGTTGGTCAAGGCGCGTTAGCGGTGCTCGGTCGGCGTTGAGCGCACTGGCCGACTGATGATCAAAGAAGGACGGCACCCACTAAATGATTGAGGATTTTCTCCCTGATGACCTGAACCATCTCAAACGACGGCAGGTTTGAGACTGAGTAAACTAGCATGTATCCATGGATGCCGATGAAGTGCTTCGAGTTCAGAATGCTGTATTCGTCCTGTTCACATTCGGCCTGTGAGAGCTGCGCTGCGAGGGTAGAGCGACCGCATGCTTACCTGTCCGGCAGTGTCGACGATTTCTGTCGCGAAGTCCTGGCCCTTGTACTGTATAGTCTTGCTAAAAGTGTTTTCTATCGTAGGGTAATAGCTATCCACGAAGTGACCATCAACGAATTGTACAGCGAGCGATGATTTGCCTGACGGGGGTTAGTCTTGCGGGATGACGGCGTAAACGTGCGCGACACAGCGGATTTTTCACATACCAACGGATCGACTGCCGACGATGGCAACCTTTCTTTGCTTTACGGAAGGCATTGAAATTCTATGGAAGCTCTTGGGCGAATGAATAAAGCAAATGATGAATGTAGAGATGATGCTAGGACTTACCCATGTCGGAGGGATGATATGCAAGGCGTAGGCGGGATGTTGGGGCGCTATCACATGGGAAGAAAGTAGCGCTAATGCGACTACATAACTGGGGCACATTACGGAGTACTCCGTAGGCAGATGTACATACATTGCGTAGGGCGAAAAATAACAAATAAGCCCATGACATAATGTGCAAAATTTAATGCTAATAATATTAATACATATATATATGCTATATTGCTAGAATTATTTAAGTATAAATATACTTAAAACATATAAGAATAGTCAAAAACTAATAAATATTTGTAAACGGCTGTATAATTACACAGTAAGCAGGTAGGCAATATATTTAAATAATATACAGAGCGAACTAACTACCTAGGATTAGCATATATACATGGTATCTTAATACTCCTATCGACGCCTAGTAAGGCTATATACAAGGCTTTCCAGCTCTGCTGCCTTATTGTTAACTGTTTTATATAATTTTATAAAATGCTGGATAGCTGGAAGTAAGCCGTTTGTGACTGGTAGCTCAGGGTGGCCTAAATATAGATAGCCCAGTATAATCGCCAGATAGCTATAAGCGATGCCCAGCTTTGATGTTTCGACTGAATCGTCCTGTCATTATTATCTAAGTGAGTGTGCGCTGAGTGTTTCGATTTAGATTAGACATACCTTATCCATCGAATGCTCGCTTTCGGACCATGTGACAACAAGCCGGTCAATTTCATTTACGTTGATGGATGCTCGTGCATCTGGACAATGTTCCAGAATATTGATCATGATTCCAAGTATTAGTAGAAGCCCATCATATATGTTGCTTTCGAATGCCGAATTCTGGATGGCATTCTGAACAGCTGAAAATCCAGAAATAGTGCAGCGGACCAGGCTTGATAGAAGATGGCTATCTTGAATTGCAGTTGCCCTTGCTTCGTTATTAGTCGTGTTGATAGCTAACTTTAACAGAGTAGCGTCTATGCTCTTGTGCGTTTTTGGCCAGGATTTTAGCATACTATGAAGAAATGCGGCAATCTCGGACATTTCTTGTTGAATTTCTGCCAAAGGTTCCTCAGTGGCTGTTGCGAACCCAGATTGTGACTCGAGAATGCTGATTGTAAGAGCATAGTCGACATCATCTCCAGAGTCGTGGGTTGCAAAGTAGGTTCTTAGTTTCGAGATGTTTGTAGAAGCGTCATCCAGCATGGTCCGGACGTCATACGGGTCTAGCAAACCGACTAGCATAGTGAGCAGCTGTAAGGCAATGGTCCGTGGAGAGAGGTGCACCAGTGTGTAGCCATGCCATATTCGCATCCCCAGCAGCGTGCTCTTCACACTAGCTAGTCCATTTCTGGTTGCTCTCGGCATATTGGAGGATTTCTGCGTTGCAATAGCAGTGATATCCTCTTGGATATCAAGGAGGGTGCTCAACCATAAACCCACTCGGTTCTTTGTCAATTGCTGAAGCATATTCGGCGCGGGGCCAGACGATAGAAAGATAATGAGGACAGTAGCCAGGAGGAACCCGCTGATAGTGTCTTTCTCATTACAAATTCCTTTGGCTATATTGTCTCGAGATGCATGATCACGAAATTGGCTCATGAACTCCTTCTTCTGTAATTTGTCGGCCAGCTCACACAAGCCATTTCTACGCATGGTCGATGCCAAAGGCCCTGGAGCCCCAATACGGGAAAGTAGATCATCCATTTCATCTGACGATCGATTGTTGGCGCCAGCCCGTCGCAATTCGTGCACACTCCTGATAGCGACTTTGGTTTTGACTTCATCATCATCATCATCGCCTCCATCAAGGGTTGGAGATGGTTGCCGCTTTATTGGCTCATCAATCTCGGGAAGAAGAGGGAGGTAGTCGTTAGATTCAGATGTATTCGACTCCTGGGAATTTTGGAGAATACTTCGAGATTGACTGTATGTGACTTTAATCTTTTTCTTTTCCAGTGCATTGCTATCGGAGCCGGTTCGGCGCGGTGGAGTTTCTACACGCAAGCTAGGACGGTCTTCTTGAGCATGTCTACGCTCGATCTTGTTGACATGCTCAGATCCACCAACATTTTGGCTGGGGCCTAAACTGGAGTTGTTGGACTCTTCGGCTACCAGTGCATCAATCAGGCGACGTCGACGCGTCGGTGGGGTCTCTGGCCGTTTATTTGTAAAGGAGATCTTCGCCTCTGTATCTTCTTGCAGCTCAGTAACACCTGTTCCATTGCCACTTGATTTTGTCTGTGCCATCGTTGGCGAGGCTGTCTCGTGAGAATCGGCAGATCCAGCTTCGCGAGGATTGGCTTTTGAATCCTTCACATCTGTTCCATGCAAGCGCCATGTCAGTTCTTGAGCTAAGAGTTACTCGGGGAAACGGCGAGTGGACGGAATATCCACCGCTTCTGGGGCTATTTCTGTACCAAAAGCCGACTTATGGCTCCGTTTCCGTGTTATATCTGCCTCGCGCTCACGTTGTTTTCGAACAGCGTCTCGATCTATCGATGTAGCACCGCGAAGCGCTTTCTGTGGTCGCGAAAGGCCATCGCTTTGTGGGGGAGATAAACGAGAAAGCTTTTGTCGAGGAACCGCTGGAGAAGTCGCTTCGTTGGACAGGGTTTGCGGAAGTGAAGAAGACGAGTTTGCATGGGCGCGATGTCCACGAGATGATAGTTTCCCGTATGTAGCGACTTTTTTCCGTTGCGGCTCGATGGGCTTTCGTTGATGATCCATTGTTAACGATCGATTGGTTATATTTCAAGGGTTGGGTTGAGGGCCGAGTTTGAAATTGGCACTTCTCACATGTTGTTGAAGTAATTAAGGCGATCGAAGGGACCGCGATGCGAGACGGCGCATCCGTCTGTTTAGCAGTGCCGATGCAGACGCTTAAAAACGGCGTCCAATCAGGTGAGATATATGACAGTTCTAAAATACTAACCTAGTACCCTTGCCCGCGAGGGGCATCTAAGCCGCAGGTTGCATGGACCGCAACTACGGCGCAGATCCGCCATAGAAGAAACGCCAGAGCCAACTCAAGGGCGCTTGGTACATCATGTTGTATGATAGACACTGCCATGTGAAAGAAAGCGATAAATTTAAGTAATTGTAAAATCAACCTGGATGATGCTTCTTCAAAATTCGCAGATAACTGCCCAAACATTGGGCGCAGAATACATTGATACATACCCTAAACTGGATCTACTACAGTGCACTTGTCCAAGGCGCTACTTAGAACAATAGCGGAATACTTGTGGCGTCCCGCACTATGGCCAGGGTCTCGCAAAAGAGTCAGAACCCCCACCCTACGCACCCCTCCATTTTCTTGTGACTCGATGGACTGCTCTTCGTTTTAGCCATATCTGACCTGTTTTCCGAATACATACTTTCGGTCTTGGAACTTGCAACTGCCAAGTTAGTCGTGAGGTTCAGATAACAGTCTGCAAGCAAGACCAACACAACAGCCGTCGCCATGCTCGACGTAAACGACTTCATTACTGAGCGAGGGGGGAATCCCGAAAAGATTCGTGAATCGCAGCGCCGGCGTTACGCCAATGTTGAAATTGTGGACGAGGTGATTGCCTTGTTTGATGATCATCGCCGAAGTAAATTTTTTTCTTCTTGGCCCTTACCTTCTAAACAAATTCACATTTACTAACCTCATCCGCTACATTGCAGCCCAGTACAGCGCAACCCAGCTAAATGGCAAAATCAACGATGTCCAGAAGCAAATTGCGACCAAGAAGAAGGTAGACTATACCTATCTACGTACACTTGATGACAGTTTCTCTAATGGCAAATAAAAAGGCCAAGGAAAATGCGGATGACCTTCTCAAGGAAAAGATTGAGCTTGAGAAACAGAAAAAGGCCCTGATTGAGTCGGCAGCGGAGAAGGATGCGCTCCTGAAGGTCAAAGTCAAGTCGGTCGGCAATCTTGTTCACGACTCTGTGCCCGTGAGCAACAATGAGGTACGACTTGCTTGGCAATACCCATGGATGTGCTGCTCCTCTAACATGCTAGCATTAGGATAACAACGCCGTTCAGCGAACTTGGACACCCGAGGGCGTTACCGTGGAGAAACGACCAGTTCTGTCCCACCACGAGGTTCTTCTTCGACTCGATGGATATGACCCTGACCGGGGTGTTAAGGTCGTTGGCCACCGTGGATATTTCCTACGACAATGGGGTGTGTTCCTCAACCAGGCTTTGGTAAACTACGGCCTTGAATTCCTCTCCCAGCGCGGATACACTGCCCTCCAGGCTCCTCAGTTCATGCTCAAGGATTACATGGCCAAGACGGCTCAACTGGATGATTTCGATGAACAGCTTTACAAGGTTGTGGATGGAGATTCAAAAAATGACAAGTATCTCATTGCCACGTCAGAGCAGCCAATCTCTGCGTTCCACGCCGACGAATGGTTGCAGCCAAAGGAGCTCCCTATCAAGTAAGGCGATACTATAGACTTCACCACCGCATTTTTATTAACCATTTGCCCTAGGTATGCTGGATATAGCACATGCTATAGACGAGAAGCCGGTTCTCACGGCCGAGATGCTTGGGGAGTCTATCGTGTTCATCAATTCGAAAAAGTAAACATACCCACCTGTCTTGCAGCATTATGAGCGCTAACCCCTTCCAGATCGAGCAGTTTCTTCTTACTGACCCAGAAAAGTCCTGGGAAGCGTTCGAGGATATGATCGCCGCTTCAGAAGAATTTTATAAGTCTCTCGGACTGCCGTATCAAGTTGTTGCCATTGTTTCTGGTGCTCTCAATGATGCTGCTTCTAAGAAACTAGATCTGGAGGCTTGGTTCCCCTTCCAGGGCGAATACAAGGAACTTGTGTCATGCTCCAACTGCACTGATTACCAGTCTCGCGCCCTCGAGATTCGCTGCGGCACAAAGACCCAAACAGACATCAAGAAGAAGTACGTTCATTGTCTCAATTCGACACTGTGTGCTACCACGCGAACTCTCTGCTGTATTCTTGAAAACTACCAGACAGAAGAAGTAAGTCCTTGATTTAATAATGACCCTTGATCAATCGTATTCTGACACCCACATAGGGTCTGCGCGTACCAGAGGTACTCAGAAAGTACCTGCCCGGAGCCCCAGACTTCATTCCCTTCGCAAAAGAATTGCCGAAGGAGGCTTCTTCACAGAAGTCACTTCCGCAGCGAAAAAAAGAGGCGAATTAGAGGCCATTTGGCGTGAGTTGAAACGTAAAGAAAGATGGGAGCTACATGCATCAACGCAAAGTTAGACCAGCTAGTAATGAAGAGCCCTCAATTCCATTTGCACTGAAAATACCGTTTTTAATCCCTAGGTCCAGATGCTAAGCACAAATCAATCCGCATTAAACTATTAGCAAAATAAATATTGCCCTGGTACCTGGTTACTATTATTGAGATTAAATCTCCTAGGACGTGAAAGACAAAAACATTCTTTTAGAGACAATCACCAATGAAACAAAAACATGTAGCGATGTCATTAACTCAGATACGCCATTCCTCTCAATCCCTGTCCACTTGATCATCTTTTCCCCCAATTCCTTCCCTCTAGAATATAGAAAGCCCCTAGCCTCTAAACCCCGGCAGTTTTTTGCTGTTTAGCTCTGTTTGCACTCTGCGGCCTCTTGCTTGGGCTTTCCCGATTCGTCCTGCATCATTATCCGCTTTAGCCTCAATACGGAATAATATGGATAGGAAAAAAAAATACTCACATCTTCATCAGACTCCTCATCGTCATCGTGATCCTCACTCATATCATCTTCGTCATCCTCATCATCATCGAAATCACCACCTTCCATATCCTCTTCATCAAACTCTTCGTAGGCGAGGGCCTCACCAGTGAACCAATCGACAGCACGGGGAATCAGTTTCTCTTTGATATCCTCGCCGAGCTGGTAGTCTAGCTCCAGGCGTTCCTCGATGTCTGAAGCAACGTCGTCATCTGGATCGGCATCATCTGTAGGTGGCTTAGGAGGAGAGAAGAAGTTGAAAAATGATTCCGTCGGCACCGACTTCTTAACGATACGTGTCTGCTTGGTATCTACGGCAGGTCAGTAGGTGTTGACAAATATTGACGAAGAAAAGAAAAGCTCAACTTACTCTTGTTTCTCTGCTTCTTGGCTTCGACACGAACTGTCAAATCTTTGCCCGGGTACCAAGAAATCTTGTGACCCTCGGCATGGTCGTAAATGAAGTCGCCGCCGTAGCCACTCTCATTCTGGTAATAGTATGTCTTGGTGATAGTCTTGTCAGAGAAATATTCATTCTCAGCAAACTCGAAAATGAGACGGAAGCCCGGTTTATCAAGATACTCCATGCGGATATCAGTAAGGTGCTTAAGTGCGGCTTCATCCCGGTCGGTAATCATCTCCGCAAGCGTCACCTGATTCTTCATAGCAGATAGCCAGAATTCAGGAATTCCTTGAACGCTCTCGGGTAGGTTAGTTCCCTGTGAAGCATCTCCAGTGGACTCTGCTGCATCTCGCAAGCTTGATCCATCGTCGTCTTCATCCCCTCTCTTGACCTCCTCTTCTGTGGGTTCAACCTTGCCGTTGACGATGTCAGATCGCTTCTCGTACAGTGGAGTGAACTTGGCAAAATATTTTTTCTCAAGCTGAAGAACTTCTTCTTGGAATTCAGCCTCCAATTTAGCATGGTCCTTCTGAATTGCTCGAAGGCCAGAGACCCGACGACGAACGGGGGAGGGAAGAGATTCGATATATCCAGAAGATTGTCCAATGAGAGAGCCAAGTCGCCCTTGAATCATTTGCACGAGCTTTGGATTTTGTGCCAGGAGAGAGGCGGCTGCTGCCCGTTCCATGTCATCTACACATGGTAGTCACAATGTTAGACAAGTTGCACTTGCATTCATCATCTGGATTGAACTTGCCTTCTTTGATGCTGGCCACACCGGGCTGCTGAGCGCGGGAGGATATGGGCGCGTTAGTAGCTGGTGTATTCTGCGGTGTGCTGAAGGCGGGGTAGTTAGTATCGCTGAAATGCGGCTGAGAGGGTAAGGAATGATTTCATCACTCACGGCGCAGTAGACACATCAGAGCGCTTGTTTCGGATAGGCTCAGCCATGGTGTTCGCTGGGCAAACAGAAAAACAGAAAAATACAAGCTGAGGCCGTTGGGGATTGTGTGAATGTGAAAACGGAAAGTTTTGGAGAGGAGGCGTTGGCGGTGGCTAAGAGTTGGTGGGGCCTCAGGTTCGAGAAAATTTAGCTAGCGGAGCAGGCCTGAGGCGCGTCAAACGGGCGCGAAACCCTCGACATAGATTAGTAGTAGTGGTGTTAGCGATGGTACGTACTGTTGTAGATAGCAATAGGTGTAGAGAAAGTAGTACTTGATTTACTAGTTTAGAAGTTTTAATAAAAGAATTAGTTTTTTAAAGAATTAAGAAATTTAATTA
>PXNZ01000294.1:0-52405 GCA_003012085.1 Trichoderma brevicompactum | reverse complement strand
GAGTGCTACCGTTGTCGTCCATCACTCTCCCCGCCTCTACTTGTATTCACCAGAAGAGCCCAGCCCTTTCTACTGGACTTACTCGTACGCTGCCCCGTTCAATTTGGATATGGCCCCGGCCCGTATTATGCAGGCGTTGGAATAACCGGAGGATGCTCGTATACCATGTCCAGTTCGATGTTCTACTACAAGTGCTCACATGATAACACCTGTACTCGAAATCGAGAGAGTAATGGCACCTCCACATCGCATATTGCTTTGGTTTTCCGGTGTGGGGTAGATGCCATCTCTCCAGGTTGCTCTCAGGTATCTCCCTTTAGATTAGTTTAACAGCCTTGTGCATTGCTCCGAGTAAGGAAGCGTTGATGAGAGGAGTCGGCCGGATTTCGGTTCCCCTTTAATGGCATCCCGCCACGCAGCGGTATTTGGAAAAGCCTCCCCCCAAGCAACAATCAGATCAGGTCCACAGCGTTTCTACAGTCCCTGTCGAGATAGATACGTTAGCGACATCATCTCAAACACGCCGCTGTCTCGCGCTGGGAGCTCTCTCTCTCTCTCTCTCTTCTTTCTCTCTCTCCTTTTTCTCCCTTCTTTTTTCTTCTTTCTTTCTTCTTCTTCTTTTTTTTTCCCAACCAGTAATTATCCTCCTTTGATGTATAAAATGGTCACCCATCTCGCACATGTTTGGTCCAGATCTTTGTGGCAGGGATAGATCAGGCCAATGAGCTAGGATGTTCAGCTGGCGAGACGTATTTTTAAAGTCTAGCGAGTAGATCAGTGAAGCTTGTTCCCCTCCCCTAGTGACACCCTCTTGATTGTGTTACTCATGCTGCTGCTAGCATCCAAAGGTAGTGATCGAGACCAATGAAGCTCTGCGGGGCTGAGCTTCCGAATCCTTGGATAAGACCCGAGTAGCCTACAGTAGCATCATGCGCCGTCCAGGCCCCCGCGGATTTTGGATATCCTACGAAGTACAAGTATTCCTTGCAATACACATTTCCCCGTACAGCTGTCCAATGGATCCGCGCTGCTGCTAATGCATTGGGATTGGTTCAACACGCTTGTGCGTGGGTGTGTGTGGCTTTTGCTTTAGGAAATGTCGACAGCGCTGTGGGCGCTAGGGAGGGGGGCGTGAGTCGCGTCTCGCCTAGCGGACGCAAAAAGACACCATTTCAGGCTTGGCGAGCTTTTTCTCTGCTTCCGCATCCAAGGCGGCACAAGTGCACACCACCCAAAAGTACTGCATAGAGTGCTCCGTAGATTGATGGCCTTGACCCATAGCCCAGCCAGCCTCTCTTTCAGTCTTGTCATGCCCGATCTGGCGGCACGGCCACAGTGATGTGTGATCTACTTGTGCTCCGTGCATCCAAATTGGATGGCTACCCAGATCTGTGTCGGGATAAACCTGTGATACTTGGTGATGACGCATTGACTCTCTTCTTTTTTCTTTTCCCCACTGCTTTCCGATTCTCTCTCTCTTCGTTTTTCAAAGCTTCTTGCCATTTTTTCCTTCTTATCATTGTGAGGAGAAAAAAATTACTGCAAGGGGTACCTAAGGGTGCCATCTGCGTACGGATATCTCCGGTTCGCCGTAGTCCCCCTATGGGCGTATGTATACCAACTCTGCAGCCATGCTGGAGGCCTTGTCTCTGATCTTGACGTGCCAGGCACTAGATGGTTAGTATGTACCACTCCGAGTCTGGGCTGCAGCTAGCCTCGGGGACAGACCAGCGTTCCAGAGCGCTGGGTCTGGCCTCATCAAAAGAAAGAAATTGGAAGGCAAGACGGGGCTTCACTGCAGCTTAGCCTTAGGCCGTGACACATGAGCACACCTGCCCTGCCTACCACTGCCTCAGCTGTCATAAATTTTTCTTGGTGGGATGAGGCCCCAACATCCCGTCTTTTTTTTCTCCTTTGGAAGCTACCCCCCACATTCCGTTCCGGAGAGAAGCGGCACGAGAAGCTGGAGGCTTGGCCTAGTTGAAAACAATAATCACAATGCCTTGCTAACGAACTGATATACTTCGAATCCCATCTTCGCTTTCCGCCGGTCAACTCTGGGCGGCTGCTTCCTGTAATGGTAATAATTGCAGTCATCTTGTCCCCGGCGGTCAGGGTTTCTTCCGGGGTGTCAACATAACACCAGAAATTACCGGTGGTCCGGTACAGCGCTGTCTAAGGCGGCGGCTGAAAAAGTGGTCTGATGTGCGGTAGACGCTAACAACACACGCAAGCTGTGCGGAAATCCTTTTCGCGGATTACAGCCGCAGCAGCAGTGAATTAGCCGTACCTAGGATGGTAAGCGAGGCGACCTGAAAACACGGGCAAGATTTTCTCGGCATGGAGCGCCCACTGCGCAATGTCTCACACACTCAGCAAGCACAGAGACCTAGGGGAGTGCAGATAGATAATCAGCTGTCAATTGCACCATCCAGGGTTGCTTGCGCCCAGAGCGAAGTCAACCTTGGTGATCGGCGTTCCGATTACCATTCTTGACCCAAGCAAAGGAGCGCATCCAGATCTCTGGGTCGAGACCGTTCTGCTCGGCACCGCCGCCGCATCCCGCGCCAGATTTTCTTTTTTTAAGCCTTTTCGCCTGCCCATATTCGGCTCTCAGTGTAACAGCGGCTGGGTAGACGTGGCGATTAGCGCCCCATCACTTCCAAGTACTCGGGACCGGTGTAAGGCTGATGGTTATGGGTTCTGTCTCAGTTTAATGATGGCTTGCATTTGGAACGAACGATCTATTCTTCCATATTTTTTTTTTTTGGACCCGATAAGTATAGCGCCGCGGGCATGCATCCCGAAAGAAAGCCGCTGCCTCAGGGACGAAGTGGACTCCCAATTGGTTTTTCTTTTGTCAACTCTGAACTTTTTGTCATAACAGTGTTGTCAGAAAAGTTGGAATACAATCCATTGCCGTCACTTTATCCAGCTGGCCCACGCTTGTGACACTTGTGCGCAGATTGTGTCCCCTATCGGAAGGATATATCACAAGTAGCATTACCATCTGCATGAGTGTGACCCAAGGTTCAGCTCCGTGTAGTACTAGAACGCTCGTCATGCATGGCCCTACTGTCCGCTGAAAGAAATGAGACATGCAAATAGTATCGGATCGTACTCGCTCAAGAAGTCTCATTTGTGGGCCTACTGCAAAATGAAACCACGTTATCCGGAGCACTCTTCCGCGGAGCTTTCCCGTCTGTTCTCTTTCGTACCAGCGCACAGTTGATAACGGCTCAGAGCTGAATTGAGGTGGTAGGGTTGCATGACCAAACTCTTTGCCGTTGGCCTGAGCGCCGTATCACATTTTTAAGCGATTCCGCTGCGCATCATCTTTTCTGAGCTCCAAGAGAGGTAGAGTCTGGATGTACCGGCAGTACACTTGCACATGGCTTCTGCTGCTAGATGGGAATTGGTTAGAGGTGGCGCTCCATCGTGGTTGACGGACTGTTCTTCTTCAGCTGAAAAACGCCATTTTGTATAGAGAGATGAAATGCGCCTTTACTTCTTAAAGTTAGTCCATCTTGGCGCTGAACACACCGCCAATAAGGACATCGTAGGACAATGCGGAGTATTTAGCGTGGTACAAGTAGGAGGGTCTCGTAACATGCACCAACAATTTGTCAAGGGTCAAGGTCGGGAACGATGTGGCCTGGGCGTTTCCTTGGAAGCTCATTTTACTGCTCTGTGCGGAGTACTGGCCGCGCAATTCGGTACGGCTGGGGCACAGCGTTAGTATGGACAATTGGATAAAATGGTATCGTCCGTGGAGCAAAAAGCGTCTGTGAGGCAAGTTGGCAAGTTCGTACCTGGAAACATCAGACTAAAGGCAGGCGCCAGATCAGCGAGCTTCAGCCGTCCTTGGCTTGTCCCGTCGAGACCAGTTCAGACGCCGACGGGACCGAAGAGGAACTCGTATGCCGGGACGCTAGGTTCCGTGGCGTCTTCGCCCACCGTTCAGCGTACATGTGTACATATGTACTTGTGGTGTTTAGCCTTGGTGTGTTGGTTGTTAGTAGTGGTAGTAGTTGAAGTCCGCTGGAAAGCAAGAACGGCGATCACTGGTGAGATGAAAGGCTGATGGAGCTAAGCGCTTTGGACGGGCCAAATCTGGATAGAGCCCAAGACCCTGCTTATTCCTGCCGGCGATGGATGACTGTGGTTAAGAAGTTGAACTAGACAGCGAATCAGCACGGCAAATCAGCGCGGCGAATAAGCGAAATGGGTTGGTAAAAGCCACAATGCTCAATTTGGGCTTAGGCATGCTCGCCTGAGTCTGCGACTGGGGTAGACGGGCAGGGATGGGGGACTGACAGGCTGCTGGAGGTGTGTGATGGGCCCGAAACAGGCAAAGCTCCGCGACGGACGGAGCCTCGGAACGGTGGGGTCGCTCCGAGAGCCCGATCCAACTGGTTTGGGAAAGGATTCTGGCTGCCAGAGGAGAGAGGTGTGTGCGGCCTAGATAGGCAGCGTGGATGTGCCACGAGGTGAAAATTCCGTATCTTTGTGTGTCCCACTGCCATCGGTGGGCATCATGAGAGCTCCTAGCTTGTGTGTTCCGGAGACGAGGCTGAATGCTGTGAGACTGTGGCGACATCAGAGCGTCGTCCTCTCGTCTGAGCACCTGGTCAGCAGGGTGAGAGACGGCTTAGAGCGCGAGGATGCTCTTGCAAATGAGAGGTGCTACTTTGCGCTTCAGCTGAGAATACCTGCCGCTATGTGATGCCAACTCGAGCCGCTTCTTGGCTTCTCTTTTGCCCTGCTCCGAGACATCGCCAGAGAGCAGAGGACTTTTTTTTTGGTTGCAACCGCCAAAATCCATGCTGCTCTTTTTAGGCTCTGTGCATCGTGGTGGCTAAATCAAGAGGGCAGGGGGGTGCAGGGCCTGTAGCAGTAAAGTCGGGATTCACGTCCAGTCACCGGCGCTTCTCTGGCGCGTGGCAAGCTTGTCTCGGAAGAGGTAAGCAGAACATAGAACATGTCCCATATTGACTTAGTCTTTGCTGAGCTATGAAGTTGAGAGGCGTGAGCATCATCTGTGTAACCCTCCGGCTGTCCCCGCCCCCCCGGGAGGAGGAGGATGGCGGGATGGTGGGCAAAAGTAGTGGGCAAATTGGCGGGCAAAAGTAAAAGGAAAAAAAAAAAAAAAGCACCGCAGCCCCAGGGAACTCGACTGGGTCTGCCCGGGAGCTGCGGGCCAAAAGAGAAGGACGGCCGGGCTCAGGTTGGTGGGCAAAATTAGCTGAAATGAAGAATCACTCAAATGCATGAAGAGTTTTACCAGCGTGATGCCTGGGAGCTGGCGTGGGATAATGATATGCCGAAAAAGAGGGATTTTTTCTTTCTTTCTTCTGCTGCTCTTGCTTCTTCTTGACGGGATCTTACTTGTAGGTATCCGGTACCTACTAAACTGGGCAGTAGGTGCTGTCTCCAGAGGTAGTGGCCTCATGGCAGCTAACCTGTTAGGCAGGAGGCAGCTGTAGCAGGAAGGAGCAATGTGTGGTGATGCAGAGCGCTGAGTCGCTCGCTCGCTGTGCCGGTTGCACATTTTCTGTGCGTCAAGCCACCTCGTCTTAGCTTCCCGACCTGATGGATGGTTCATCCCATCCGTGATGCAGCCATCCATTTGCGTCCAAGGGGGCAAAAGCTGTGCAGCCTGCCGTGTGCGGTGTCCAATTGCAGCGGCGCATGCCCTGGGACCTACCGACGGCCAGGACAGACCAGGGCAAGGCCTGCTGCACCACAGCACGCGAGCTGCAGCGTCTTGGGAGCCTTTAGGGGGCCGTGGGAGGGGACGACAGTGGGAGCAGTTGGCGCCTCGGCGGTGCTGCCGGTGGATCTCACGCCATTTTGGCACGAAAGTTTGGGCTTCCAAGGCCCAGAATCTCCAGTGTGGGCACACCGTCGCATGTTTGGCAGAGTTTCGCCTCGCCGTCACTCTCCCTTCCTCCGTCCGGCTTTGCGAGCTCCTCATTGGGAAGCGCCCAGTTGAAGCTTCTCGCGATGGCGGCATGCTCCATGCCCTGCCGAGCGCGCACGGCTGGCTGTCAGTTGAAAAAAAAGGTCGTGCAACCCGCGCAATGTCGGCGCGTTCGCGACATGCCAATACGAGTGCCTGTGGCGCCTCCTGTCTACGAGTGCTAATTAGAAGCCGTTTGCTGGTCGTCCTCCCTAGTCTTGAAGGGTTTTTTTTTTGCACCGAGTAAGATTGTCATCACGACGGACCGCGACTGGGCTGCCCCCTCCTCCTTCTCCTGCTCCTCCTCCTTTGGCTGCCGCGAATGGCACGCGGGATTCCCACCGCGATCCCTCCAAGGCCGTCCGCGAGGCCCTCCTGGTTGTGTGCAAAGTCTGCTCTGCGCTGCGCTGCTCTAGCACGGCACGGCTTGCTTTCGAGGCGCGCCACGGACCTCGTCGCTCCCACTCCCACGCCCCAGGGTCGCTCTCCTAGGATGATCTGCTAGGGTCTGCCCGTCGTTTCTCTTCCCCAGTTCCACCTGGGACCTGGCGCGCACAGACCGAGAGCGACTCGCAGGCTCGCATCGGAGCGAACGCCCAAGTACGACGACGACACTGGCGCCGCGGTGGCGGCGGCTGCGAGCTTCTGCATCCACGGGCAACCTCGCCTGGTGCTGGCGGCCCTCGGAACGCGCAGCGACTGCAACCCTGCGGCCTGGGCGCTAGCCATGCCCAGCTGGGCTCTGGCGCCTGGGCTCGGGGCCGGGGCTCTGGGTGGCCCCAGGCGGTGGCTCCAGGCTGTGGCTCTAGCCTCTGCTCCGTAGCCTGGGCTCAAGTGCTGTGGGTGTGTCCCCCCCCCGCGACCGCGCGCTGGGCGCCAAATCTGCGCTGCTCCCAAGTCCCGGCCCACCCAAGCGTGCAGCTGATGCACCCCCCGTCGCTGCTTGCTGCTGATGCTGCAGCCTCTGCCCGCCCTGGAGTGGCAGGGCTCCGTGCCAGGGGTTTCGGTGCTCTGTGATCCCTGCCCTCACTCACCCTGGTCTGGCCGGGTCCAGGGTGATGCCCTCACGCACGCAGTACCGAGTACGGAGCACCTGGCGCAAGTACCAGCCGTGGAGCGACGAAAATCCGCCACAGCGATGCGCGGCGGGTCGACAACACCACCACTACCGACTTTAGAGATGCATATCAAGGGCCTCTGCCTCTAGCGAGTACTTGTATCTACCTCCGCCCCTCCAAATCTGTCCCGGATCTTGTTCCCTCAATGTTTCTTCCCGTTTCCTCCAACAACGCCAAATCCCCTTAACAAGCACCTTGAAGACGGCCCTTGTCTCAAGTCCCCTTCTCCTTCTTCCTCTTCATCCGTCGTCATCGCCATTGATATCGTTGTTCACCTGAGAATCCTCTTTGCCCTCCCCCCTCTTGCCGCCAGCCACATTTAAAAAATCAAAGGACCGCTGCTTGACATCGCCTCCTGTCTTTTGCGGATCACATCTCTCTTTTTCGATTCCAATCCGGCCGACAAACCTTGACGACCTGCAAATACGATATTGGATTGCTTGCGCGCAAAAGCCGCATTAAGCAGTTCTTCATCCTGAACATTGGATTGGCTACACAAATCTTGAAAGCTTTGGGGGTTTACAATCAGTGGTCACTGAGTCTATAATAACGGCATCTACCACACCATTTGTGGTTCTCCTTCCCCCCCTTTCCTGCCAGGAACCATGGTTCACCTTTCTCAATCCGAGTGGCCGGCGTGGACTTATTCCGTCGCCACCAATGACGACTTCACGCAATATGCCCAGATACCAGAATATCCGTTTCTTGCGGAATCCATGAAGGCCTACCAGGCACAGCACAACCACCTGGTTCACCACCAGCAGATGTCGCGAACGACGGAATCAAAGCCGCGGCTTTCAAAGGAAGAGGTGGAGGTTCTCGAGGCCGAGTTCCAGAAGAACCACAAGCCCAACAGCAGCACCAAGAAGGCTTTGGCCGAGAGCATGCGGGTTGACCACGCACGGATCAATGTACTTGAACCCGCCTCCAGTTGAGAGACAAGTTGCAGCTTGCTAATCGTGTGCGTTAGAACTGGTTTCAGAACAGAAGGGCTAGAGAGAAGAAGGAAAACAACATTCGAGAGTACGAAGCTAGACAGCGAGCTGAGAAAGAGAGGACGGATGTAGAGACTGGTCCCCAGGGCTCTGATCGCAAGCGTGACCTGGTGGCCTCTTCTGCCCCCTTCCCCGAACCGCGACGGGCTTCGCAAGCCAAAGAGCAGTCTCCAGACGCCCCCTCACAGCTCTCGACGGCATCTGAAAGCTCCACCGATGCTTACGAGGCCACGCCGCCCGTAACTCCGCACCTCGGCTCAGTATCTTCTCTTGTCTTTCATCACGCAGATGACGAGCAACATTCTTCCGCCGCAGAAGATGACTCTGTCAAGACCGAGTCTCCTTCAAAGGACTATGTTTCGGCGTCGGAGACAGACATGTCTTTCGCCAATGTGTCAGCCCTGGACACCATGCTCTCAATTGAAAACACCGCCGATCAGTATGCCAATGAGTACCAGGAAATGGATCTTGAGCGGATAACGGCCTTTTTGGACCAGACTGCCATCCCGAGCAGCCCGGATCGCCAGCTCAAGTCCCCCTGCCCGACGGACATTGCCTCTCGCCGGAACCGCCAAACCCCCCAGCTGTCAATCAATGGTCCTCGAAGCTACTCGGGTGTCCTCCCCCCTAGAGCTGGTGCTGATGTGTCTAGACGCTCTGAGCAAGTTGGTTCAATGCGCCGGGTTGTTTCTACGTCTGGAACTGGAAGAGTGCGCAAGTCATCCGCCTCTGCTGCCACGCCACGCAGCCCCTTTTTTCAAAGAAACCGATCGCCAATGGCCGCCGGCTCAGCGGCACCACCCACACCAAATACCCCCGTCGTCGCAGAGCCACACAGCATCAACGGTGGCCTGTTCCCTCTCACCACTAAATACTCGTCATCCGCTCTGATCCAGGATCCTACCTTGCGGACGCCGCCCACAACACCCGCCTTTTTGGAGAACTTTGTGTTCAACAACAATGGCACCACTTATACGATGGGAAACTTTGGCATGAGGACATTTCCCGACGATCTCGACACGTCCATTCACGGAACGGCTGCAGAGTATGATGCTGGTATCAAGGCTTGCTCCAGCCAGCCCACAACCCCCATGTTCCCTTATCAAATGGGCGCCAGCTATTTTTCTGGCTATACAGGCGGCTCAGATTATAACTGGCCCTTTTCGTCAAACACCGGTGAATCCTCTTCAGACTTTGTCCTTCCGTATACCTCGTCCATGGGCATGCTTTGATTTGGACGAGCAATCACGAAGCCTTCTCTCTTCAACTTGGCGCTCTTTTATTCCAGAAATGCGTCGAATAATTCTGTACAACTATATCAACGGCTGCAGCCGTCATTTTCCCTTGCGTCTTTATTTTCTTTTGTAAAGTTTGATTTAGCATTCAGCATATAACATAAGCATTGGACTGTATGAGGAGCGGCATTGTGTTTTTTTTTATTTTTTTTATTATTTTTTTTACATTATGGATTTCTTTTCATTTTTTTTTTTTTTTTGATTAGCTTTTCCTTTGTCATGGCTCCGGAGCGGTTGGATCCTGAATGATTTGTGCCTCCATTGGAGACACCTCTGTGTCCATGTTTGGCGCTTTGGCGTGGGATTGGAACTGAAATACCCCGGGGGGCTAGAAGCGATTGGAAGTGTGACGAGTTTACTATTGCATGCGCTATGTGGCCATGGACCAGTTGAATAATACCAAAAAATACCTATCTATACCTGCCTATCCAAGATCGACTATGTGGTGCTTTTTTGTGATGTGTAGCCTCCGCTTTCTAGCTTCCAGTTCATTCTATTTGGGAAATACTTGCTCATGTGAACTCGGCGTTGGGCTTGGAGCTATAATTCCTCGTGCTGAAGAAGCCTTTTGGTCTGATTACTATACGTTGTAGATGAATGCTCTAATCAAATTGCAAAACGTCGTGCGGCTGAAGCCGCCGTCTCAAAGTCAATCAAGAAATTCGGCCAATCAACGGCTTTGTAGTCACAAAAGGGCTGCATCAAGTAATAGAGCTAGACAGCTTCTGAAAGTTCTGCGCCACATGGAACAGCTGAACGAACTTGTCAAATCAATCTCATTCCTATGCTTTGCGCTACTCGGCGGATTTCAGCCATTTGGCAAACAATATAATTTACTACTAGTATATAGTACATATTTTCTTACAAAGAGACACAGTTTTTAGGGTCGGGGTCAGGGTTGCATACAAAGAAGAAACAAGAAACAAGAGAAACGCATGGTCCAACGACGTCACAGCACCTTTCTTTAGCCTTTGTTTAGCGAAGAGCGCGCGCAAACGCGCTTTGCGGCCTTGCCCCACCCACTTCCCGTTCAAGACAGGGCAGCAGAACAACATCCCTTCAATACTTTGTCGCCGTTTTGAGGTTCCCTCTACATGTTTCTCACTGCATTTTTTTTTCCCTCTTCTTTCCCTTCGTTGGTGCTGCTCCCTCATAGGGGTTTTTTTTTGTGGCTTCCTCTCCTTCAATAATGCCAAGCCGTGAATAATCACCAGCTCCTCTCCATGTCCTCGTCCGCGTTCCTCGACCTCTTTGAGGACGCGTCGCGTGCGCGGTCCGGCATCTTGACGCCCACTTCTGAAGGCAGCTTGAATCGCCAGCATGGAGCTTCTTCGCCACGCTGCGATGCGAGGAAATCGGGGGTGGTGGTCACTATGGAGCAGCTTCTCAAGCCTTCGATTGCTGTAAAGGTGAATTCAAGGCCTGGTATCTTTGAGGTGGCTTGTAGTTATGAGAGGCATGCTGACTTTTTTTTTGTTCCATGTACTAGCCGCATCCACCCAATTTGCACATCCCACCCCGCGTCTTACACCCATTGATGCTTCTCCCACGAGAGCACCTACCACTGGCGTATATCGACTTTGCGGCCTCCAATGGCGATTTCCCCCAGTCTCGGTTTTACGAATCCTATATTCATATTCTTGATCTCGAAAGTCGGCTGGGTCCTGCCCCCATTGTGCTTATCGCGAGGAACGAACTGAGGGGCACGACCTATGCCCTTGAAAGACAGTCTAATGGGTTGTATGTGCTTTGCAAGCTAGGATCATGGGCAGATTTGGAAAGTTTGGCGCAAAAAGCCACGGCCGTCAGATATGAGCGCCTCTTCCCGGTGAAAATAGAGCGAGCTGAGCGTCTCGACGGCGACGCACTTACAACACCCCAGCTGCATGTGGAGCAGAAGAAGAAGAGGGCTGCCATCGAAGCCATTCAGTCTCAGATGAGAAAGCGTGTGAGGTCACAGTCTGTGTCGACGGTCGGGCACACTCCAAAAGAGGAACAGCCGCTCGAATCTGAACCTTTGGTATCACAGCTGCCATCACCGGATATGAGGTTGGAGCAAGTCCCGTTGCCGATGTTTGATGAGAAGAAACACACCACCCCGCTAGCGCAGGACGCGGCGATTGGTAGGGAGCCTGAGTCGCATCAGTCGGCGGAAGCCATTTTTGAAGGTATCAGAACGCACTATTTTGATGCGCTGTACAAATCCATGGTATGTTGTATAGAGGGTATGGTGTTTGTTAGTACTGGCGCTTGCTCACACTGTCGTAGGGATCCCTTGCCTACTTTGCCAAAGGACCGCTGTCTAGAGCTCGGTCAACATTCCACTTGGATCTGGAATCAACTCTGGATATGGCTGACCTAGTAGAATTCTTGAAGAGCCTCATTCTCACAACTGTGCAAATCGACAACAAGTATCGTGAATCAATCCCAGAGATAATTGCCAAACTCAAGGATCGCATCGAGAGCTCTGATGAGGCCCGCAAGCGCAAGCGTAAGCCCAAGAGAATGAAGCTTGGTAAGAGTGGGCTCTATCCATTGGAAGATGAGAGAGTTATGCGGTGGTGGGCTGCGAATAAGCCAGAACCGAATGATGAAGCTCCCATTTCCTCGTCGCAAATCAAATCCCACGTTTCCATCCTCCGAACCAGGGAGACTAAACTGCAAATGATTCTCATCATGGAGATTCTTGCCTTGGAACCTCTAAAGGCTGCTGGCGAAACTGGCGAGATGAGCCTGCCCGCTTTGCCTGGTGCTGCTGATTCCGAAGACCTTCTGGAGAATGCTCTGCAGCCTGCGCCGAAGAAGAGAAACAAGCATAATCTTCCTGTTCTGCTGGATGTCCATGCCGACCGCCTAACTATTTGGCAATCTACCGCGAGTGACGAGCAGCTACTCCTTGAGGATACGCCGTCCTTGCAAACGCCCCTGGATGGCAACCTGGAAAAGAAGGCATCTTCCGAACCTCTAAGAGATTTTTGTGTCGATGTCATTGTGCCATTGTAAGCCCTTCCTGTGAGCTCTTGATACCTGTTGATACTGACATCAAATTTTAAGCTTCTCCGCACGCTTACCTGATGTTTGCGACTCAATTAATCGCAAACTTGGCGGTCCTGTGGTCATAGCCCCTGCTAAGGCCAGGTCTATGAAGAAGCCTTCAAGCATGCGGGACCAACGGCCTGGTGCTGCAGCTAAGCGACCTCAACCTTCCAGCGCTCGAAGAACCCTGCAGCGAGCCCTCTCCACAGAACAACAGAGCCGAAGGAGTATCTCAAGGGGCCCCAGCAATGCCATTGCTCTGTTGCGGTCGGCCACTTCCACTACTCTTCCTAGCATCAAGCGAGAGAGCTTAGATCCATCTGGGCCAATGTCACTACTTCCCCTTGACTCGCAGAGAAGGACTCATTCTCTGTCTCGAAGCAGCAGCATGAACAACCTATTCGACGCCAGAGCTAGTAAAAAGGCCGAGGTTGACGCTGAGCTTAAAGAGGCCATTTCGGCTCTGAGAAAGCCTAACCGTGAGGTTGTAGGCAAAGCGATGGCTGAGGCTGATGAGCGCAGAACATCGGCCAGTCTTGCTGCTAAGAGTAATTATTTTCCCAACTTTGAGATTTTGTGTACAATGAGCTAACGAATTTGATGTAGAACTGAAAAAGGCGCCTTCAAGGAGCTCTTTAGCTTCAGCCGTTCAAGTCAAGGCAACACCAGCAAACAATCGGTTCAAGAACATGATGCCTGCCAAATCTTTTGAAGGGGGTCAAAGATTCACAGAGAGCTTTGATGAATTAATCCCTCCATCAAGTGTGACGGCATTTGTTCCCTCCACAGGGAAACGACCTGCTCTCAGGGAGCTCTATAAGCGTAGTCCATCTCCAGCGATGGATGCAATAGGCGATACGCCAATAAAGACTTCGGCGAAGCCTAGTTTCATTCGGCGGCCGGCGAATGAACAGCCGGCATATCTACCTTCATCCCCCGCCGTACAAAGAAAGGAAGCGTCTGAAGATCTTGTTATCACGGGCAGCGCGGTTAAGCCCACGAGAACTAGGGTTGAGGCCGCCGACCTTATGGAGACGCCAATCAAGAAAACCACGCAACAGCGGATTGATTTATATGCAACTCCTGAAGGAAAATCACAGGAGTCAAAAGGGAAGAGCGTGTCTATTTTTGAGAGACTTGGATGGGATGACGACTTTGATGATTTATGAGATGGATTTTTTTTGTGTGTGCGTTTCTGGCGAGCATAGTGATCACGCGCGTTATACTAACTATATCCTTGGGGTGCTCTTGGTTTTGTCAATGGAAGAATAAAAAAAGAGAACGTATGGGACGTGTGGCGATGGGCGTTTTTAAGCATGATGATTCACCTGAGGTACAATTGCATGAAGAATGATTTATTTATTACACATGGCCGCTGTGCGGATCAAAGCATTTGCCAATCTCATTAGGCTGGGGCACAAGATAGAAGCGAGCATGAGTTGAAAATGTCAAAGATAGTTTTTGCTATATTCAGGCGGCTGCTGCCATCGGTTCCACTATCATGGTTGGTAACTCTCTGATGTCGACGTGCTCCTGTGACCCCAAATCGACGACCCGGATTGCGTCGAGCCCAACAATGCCTTCTCGTAGTGCTAGGAACTGGAGCTCTACGACGTGGCATGCGCCTGGCGCCACGGGGCCAACCCGCGTATCTGCGCTGAGGCAGATGATCTCCGTCGACTCGAGCGCTGCATTCTTCTGCAGTGCGTGGAGCACGTTTTCGTCCAAGACTGCGTCTGCAATCTCCTTGTCTCCGCGGCGCCGGCCGCTGCTGGACGGGGGGCGGATTGGGCGCACCTCGTTGCGGCGCCGCTTGGGCACCGCGACGAGGGCGAGCTTGCGCGGCGGGCGGGAGCTGCCCTTTTCGGAGGAGCGGTTGACGACGTAGACGGTCCAGGAGAAGATGTCGCCCGGATGGACCGGGGTGGAGGGCGCGGTGAAGGACATGGTGATGCCAAGGTCGGGCACGGAGGCTTCGGTGCGGTTGGTGGACGCCTCTAGCGTAGGGAGGGCGTCGGGGCGGATGGCGGAGGGGGATTTGAGATGGGTTATGGCCTGGGCGGCGCTGCCGATGGAGAGCTGCGTCGGACGGTGAGAGCGCTGGATGCCCGATTCAGAGGCCGTGCCGAAGCTGGGGTTGACGGGGAGGGAGAAATCGAGGGCGGTGGTCCAGCTCATGGTGAGCTTCGGGGTGCAGACGCCGGGGACGACGTGGACGGCGGCAGCGATGGAGATTTCGAGGCTTCCTGAGGTGTCTCTGGGGATATTTGCTTCGTTTGACTGGGGCCTGATGTGGTAGAGCATCGTGACGTGGTCATGCGAGACGCAGCTGAGGGGAAGGCTGAGGCCTGCCTCGTCATTAAGGTTCTCGATGGTGCCGTTGGGGGTCGAAAGCTGGATGCTGCTCAGGAGAGCCTCGCAGTTGAAGTGAGAGGTGAAGTCGATTTCGAGGAGCGCGACAATGGTTGGGCTCAGGGGTATGGTGCTGGGGCGGGAGAAGCGTATCCTCGTGTGCAGGACTGGGTAGACTCTGATGCTAAGCTGCGGCAGCGTCCGGAGGCGGGTCATGAAGTCCTGCTGCCGCGTGACGGGGGCTACTCTCGATACGCGCAGCGCTGACAGGCGCGGCTTGACGCCGTTGAGTGCTGAGTCGTTGCTGAAGGATTCGAGGAGGTTGAGGCCCGACGGCAGCCCGCTTGTGAGATAGCCGACGTCCGGGGCAATCGGCTCGTTCCAGATATCCGGGTCGAGACTCGCTGATGCGGAGAAGACAACAGAGGGGCTGTGAAGACGCATTCGCGGCCGGATGAGAAGGACGGGGAGTTTCCACATGGCGTACACATGACGTGGCTCCTCCTCGCCCTCGTCCTCCATGTCACTCTCATCCTCGCTCTTGTCCTCAATAATAAAAGGGTTCTTGGTCTCCTGCAGCCTCCCGCTGAAGATGCTCTCCGAAGCATTCGGCGAGTCGCGGCCGGGCAGAGCGCCATTAGCCACCTGAGCTTCCAGCGATATACTTATCCTGCTAAGATGATAGTTCAGCTCTTTCCTCGGGAGCCATGGTGTCTTGAGTACAAGTAAGACATCGACAGTCTCATCTTCATGTGAGTCTACGTCAGTGACGTCCCTTTTGCCATTACGAGCGGTGAGGTTGAATAGGCCTGTCTTACCGAAAAACAACGTATCTCTTTGCTCTATGAGCTCATTTATTGGCTTGGAGCCATCAAAGCCTTCAAAGGCCTTTTCCAAGTTTATGTTCGTCTCAGAAGGTACGAGATATGTTAGATAAGAGTTGTTGATGAGATCGGTTGCCGCATTTGTGGTGATTATGGATAATTGAACAGGTGTCAGCGGTCCTGGTGCTGTGGCATTGCGAGCTGACATGACGGGTTGAAAAGAAAGAAAAAAACAAGTAATTATTTATACTCTCATAAATGTCATTAGAATGGGATATTCATTCTCCTCATCAATTATAAAAAATAATAAAACAACCAGTATCCTGTCTCCATCTGGCTCAATCTCACTCAAGCTCCAACGTTGAAAGAGGCTCTCCAAACCCCTGATAAGCGGTTACAGGGCCGAGGCGTAACCCCGGTTCTGCGGAATCCGGATAGTTGCATAAGATCTCCCCGACATGGTCCGTGCACGCTGGGAAAGATGCGTGTCTCGCGCAATTGCTTGCAACCAAGCTTCATTCAAAATTTAGCATCGCCGGCTTCTGTCGATATCAGATCAGTCATCGCAGCCACTTGCGCACATTGAGGCGGGCGCCCCCAAGACTCGATCGCGAGCATCCTCCACGAAGCTTTTGGTTACTATATCTGGCGCCTGCAAAATGAATGGCTTTGCGCCTCCTTTCCCCCAGCCGGCGTCGGCCTGGCAGGAACACAAAACGCCCGAAGGTCGAGCATATTATTACAATAATGTTACCAAAGTGACGCAGTGGACCAAGCCAGAGGAGATGATGAGCTTGGCGGAGGTGAGTTGTCTTTTCCCCCTTGTCTAACGTACCTCGTTGCCTGATCATATCTAACATGTTGTTTCGGTTCACAGCGCGCTCTACAGTCCCAGCCATGGAAAGAGTATACCGCCGAGGGCGGTCGGAAGTATTGGTACAATACCGAGACGCAGCAGAGCTCTTGGGAAATGCCCGAAGCATATAAAAAGGCTCTAGGTTCGACTGGTGGGCCGAGCAATCCCGTCCCCCAGACTACCCCATATGCGCAAGGTGGCGGTTATCCAGCTGCAGGACATGACTATTCACGCGATTCTCGCGATTCCCGTGACACCCGCGAACCGTACCCCGAATCTCGTCAGTTGACGTACGGAAATGACTCCAAGGCTCAACAGGCCTTCGTCCCCGCAACGACTGACCCAGAGTATGCCACTCTCGAAGAAGCCGAGGCAGCATTTGTCAAGTTGCTGAAACGAAGCGGCGTCCAGCCAGACTGGACTTGGGAGCAGACCATTCGCGCCATTGCTAGGGATCCGCAGTTCCGTGCAATCAGGGATCCAAAAGATAGAAAAGAAGCTTTCGAGAAGTACTGCCAGGACGTGATCCTCCAAGACAAAGAGCGTGCCAAAGAGAGGCTGACCAAATTGCGTGCTGACTTCGAAACGATGCTGAAGCGGCACCCTGAGATTACCCACTACACTCGATGGAAGACTGCTAGACCCATGATCGAAGGGGAGACCATTTTCCGGTCCACTAATGATGAGGACGAGCGCCGCCAGCTGTTTGAGGAGTATATCATCGGACTGAAGAAGGCTCACAAGGAACAGCAGGCAAGCCAAAAGAAGAGTGCCATGGATGGCCTGATCGATTTGCTCCCCAAGCTCAACCTCGAGGCATACACTCGCTGGGCAGATGCTAGGGAAATCATTTCTTCCACCCCAACCCTCCAAGAAAATGAAAAGTATCAAACCCTCAGTCAGTTTGACATCTTGACAGCTTTCCAAAATCACATGAAAGGTTTGGAGCGAGCCTTCATTGAGTCTAAACAGGAGGAGAAGAATCGAAAATTCCGTAAGGAGCGCACCGCAAGAGATGCGTTTAAATCCTTGTTGGATTCTCTCCGCAAAGATGGCAAGATTAATGCTGGTACCAAATGGGGACAGATTATTCCTCTTATTGACAATGACGAACGCTACCTCAACATGGTTGGCCAGGCCGGATCTACCCCTCAAGAACTATTTTGGGATGTAGTAGAAGAGGAAGAGCGGTCGCTTCGTGGCCCTAGAAATGATGTGCTTGATGTCCTCGAAGTAAGTTGATCAATTTGACTCCTCCCCCTTGACATGGTGTCGTGCACACACACACATATATATATGTCTTCACTTTGCATTGCCCAAAAGCTGACTCGATGGATAGGATAAGCGGTTTGAACTCACCCCAACAAGTGATCTTGAGGAATTCCTGTCCATCATGAAAGATGATCACCGTACAGCTAACATTGATCGTGACATCCTCAAACTTATTTTCGATCGCGTAAGATATACCTTTCCCCCTTCCATTTGCATGCCATGCTAACATCTCCCTCAACTAGCTGCGTGAGAAGCGCGCCTCGAAGCGCGAAGATGATAGACAGCCCGACCGGCAACAGCGTCGGGCCATTGACGACCTTCGCGCGTATATTAAGCGTCTGGAGCCGCCAGTCACTCTGAGCGATACATATGACAAGGTACGACCTAGACTACTGAAATCAGAAGAATTCCAGGCCGTCGCTTCTGAAGAGTTCCGACGAAGTGCTTTTGAAAAACATCTCCGCAGGTTACGCGAGAAGGATGAAGCCGATCGAGCCTACCGACGTCATGAGCGGGCCTCTATCGAAAGAGATGTCTCGAGACGCGAACGGGATCGATCTCGTGGCGAACGTTCACATCGCGGTGGCGGGCGTGGTGGTCGGCGCAGCCGCAGCCCGGAGCCCGATGCATATGAGGCAGACAGGCGGAAGGCGATAGCTGAGCGTGAGCGAAACCATCGCAAGACGACCATGGCAGAGAACCTTCTAGCAACAGAACGTGGTCGTCTATCGCCTCCGCCATCACGCCGCGAACGTGATCGTGATCGTGAACGTGACCGAGATCGAGACCTGGACCGTCCGCCTCGCCCCAGGCGTGATGACGATGCCTTCTATGATCGCGAGCGTAGAGACAGGGATGATGAGAGAGAACGGCTGTATCGCCGCCGTGCTGATCGAGGTTCGTATGACGAGCTCCCCTATGGAGATGAACGTCCGGCAGCTTCTCGGCGTCGTCGACAGGAAGATGAAGATGACTATGCTCGTCGAGATTCTAGGGATTCAAAGGTACGTAAATCATCGTCTTTGGCGTTTGACGCCTGCGTCAAATTTTGAAAATCTTCTCACACTTTATCACAGAGACTCAGGAGAGATCGTTCACGTGAGCGCACCCCCCCTCGTGATGGACGTCACCGCAACAGGTCCCCAGAGCCAGCCAAGGATGTTCGAAGTGGCAGCGAAGAAGGCGAGATTGAAGAATAATCGAGTCGATTAACCCCACACTCTTTTGCTCTCTGGCTTGTAAAGAAAACCCGGCTTTCCCATGCTCCTGTCCTCCCCGAATGTAACAAAATCGTGTAGCTTCACACAGATGACCAGGTCTGGACGTCGTAGTCAGGACAGATTTGTTTACGAGAATAGCTTCATTGAATTAATACCATTCCGTTCTTGATTTATAGTACATCAGTCCTTCTATTATCATAGTTATTTTTTGGTTCCACAAGTCACGTTTCCAGTTTTCAACTCTGAATCAAATTTATAACGATCCAAATCAATTTCTTTTGTTCTGTAACTTGACAGGCAGGTATCTAATAAATGTTTCCCGCGAGGTAGGAAACTGACGACAGTCATCCTGCTTGATCCATTGCCCCTCTATCTGCGGCTGTGCTCCAGGTTGGTAATGCCCCATGTGTTGGTGTTGTCAAATACGCAATAGAGTACCATCTTCAAATTTTTTTACATTTCCGCAGGACCAGACAACAGGGGATAGGCTGCCGTCGCCATTATCACTCATCTAGGTCGTCATCCTCGCTGACGCCGTCCGTCTGTAGTCCAATCTCATGATCATTCTCGCCTTCGCACTTTACAAGCGAAGCTGAAATATGGATACCACAAACATATGGAAATGCATCACGGTTGTCAGGTCGGTAGTTCTGGTCGTGATTGCCCTTTTCAAGCACTTTCTTCGGGCTTCTCCTCCAAGAAGAACTAAAAAAAAAAGCATTAGCATCAGAATATTCAAAGTGTAAATCAAAGTCATGTCACTTACGAAGTTGCCGCTCAGTTTCTGTTCCTGGTCGAGCTGAGAGCCCTGCTTGTTAATACGGGGACGGTAGTTGGTCGGGTCACGACGGAAAGTGACATCCAAGTTCTTCAAGAAAGTGTTGCAGCCTGTGAGAAGCGACTCAGGCCTGTTGGCGTGAGCGTCAATACCAGGCTTACCGTCAAAGACAATGACACGATCAGCAAGATACGTGGCCATAATGAAATCGTGCTCAACGACAAAGGCGGTCTTCTTGGAGTGCATGATGAAACGCTTGATGACTCGGGAGGCGATGATACGCTGCTCAGAGTCAAGGTAGGCGGACGGCTCATCAATGAGGTAAATGTCTGCAGGCATACCGAGAGCAAGAACAATGGCAACACGCTGCAATTCACCACCGGACAAGTTCTTGACTTCCTGGTCAATGAAGTCATCGAGCTTAAGAGGCTTGACGACGTCAGTCTGGAACTGAGGGGACAAGAAGGCCTGCTTGATCTTCTTGAAGAACAGCTGGCGACAAGTACCCTCAAACTTGGGAGTGATGGTCTGGGGCTTCATGCTAATTCGCATGTCTGGGACAGTGCCCTTGCCGTCAGGCTTGAGGGCACCAGCAAGAAGACGACAGAAGGTGGTCTTGCCAGTTCCGTTCTCACCCATCATGACGATAATCTCAGAATCAGTGAACTCTCCGGCATCGATGGCCAGTTTGAAGTTTCCGAGAGTCTTCTCCATCTTGGGATAGTTAAAGGCACGAGACCTGTCGATGGCGAAGTCATCGGCAGCTTCGGCGAGACGGAAGGTAAGAGACTCGTCACGGAATCGCAAGTTTTCCGTTGGGATGTGGCCATCCAGGAAGATGTTGATACCTTCACGGACAGAGTGAGGCAGAGTGACCACACCATAGATGGCGGGCTGTCCGTAGAGAACGCAAACGTAATCGGAGAGATAGTCAAGGACAGACAGATCGTGCTCGACAACGATGACGTAGTCGTCGTCACGGAGCAGCGAACGAATAATCTTGGCCGCACTCAGACGCTGCTTGACATCGAGATACGAAGAGGGCTCGTCGAACATGTAGACATCGGCCTTCTGAACGCAAACAGTACCAATGGCGAAACGCTGAAGCTCGCCACCAGAGAGCAGGGTAATGTCTCGGTCCATGATGTGGTCCAGCTCCAGGACGCTGGTCACTTGATCGGTGTTTCCAAGCGAGGCTCGGCTCTGGATAAGAGCTCGAACGCTCTTCTCCGGGCCGCGAACAGCCTTGGGAATTTGATCGACATACTGGGGCTTGACAACAGCCTTGAGATCATCTTCCAAAAGCTTAGTGAAGTAGTCTGTTTCCCCAACGTTAGAATACTAAGCTATCTCGGATTAAAACATCATTCATCACTCACTCTGAAGCTCAGAGCCACGGAAGTACTTGATCACATCTTCCCAGTCAGGAGGGTTATCGTGGCGGCCCAAGTTAGGCTTAAGCTTTCCGCTGAGAATCTTCAATGCGGTACTTTTGCCAATACCGTTGGTTCCGACGAGACCGAGCACCTGTCCAGGTCGCGGCATCGGCAAGCGATGGAGCTTGAAGCTGTTGGGGCCATAACGATGGGTAACCTGGCTCTCGAGGTTGGTAGGCAGGTTGATGATGGTAATGGCGTCGAAGGGGCACTTCTTGGGGCAGATACCGCAACCGATGCACAGCGACTCGGAGATGAAGGCGAGGCGGGACTCAGGAGTAACTTCGATACAGAGCTTTCCACTGCGAACCACAGGGCAGGATTTCTTGCACTCCTGACGACACTTGCGAGGGCGACACTATTCGGAGGACACAAGAGTCAGCAAAATCGATTGATGGCGGGGTGGTCGGCGGGGTATGTAGGATTTCAACACGAGGCCACACGAACCTTGTCGCTGTTGACAATGGCGATACTGTATCCCACAGGTTAGCAATAGCCCTATCGTACGAGTACATCATGTGGCAGCTTGTATCCGCAGCTGATGTATATCTGGTCGGTACATACCGAGTGAGCTTGTCCGCCATGATGGAGACTGCAGTTCAAACTATCCGTCTAGGGTAGCGATCGATTCGACACAGCGGCCCTGGTGAGGATTGGAAAAATGCCAGCTGCAGCTGCTGAACAGGATCTGCAACAAGGCGATGGCGCGCGAGAAGATGAGCTGGAGCGCGAGGGGAGTGCAAAACAAAAGGAAAAATCAAAATTAATGGGGAGAGTGGGCAAGTTTTAGCTCTACGCAGCAAAAAGGACAGGCCAGGTGTGTGGTCATCAATTTTTCTCGCCCTGTGAATCGCCAGGATGGCGGGGCAGGGCAACTGGTGTGGAGGCTTCGTGGGGAGGGCAGCCAGGCACTAGGGTAGGTTGGTTGTTAGCTGCTGCGCTGGGGAGATGTATCTGCACTGCTGATTTGGCTGGTGAGGGACTTTACTGGGTTGGCGGCGCTATCTTGCCTGCCATGCCTGGTTGCCTGCTATACCTTAATTCGGGCAATGTCTTGATTGACTTGCCTGACTTACAAGTCCTATTAGGTAGTACCAGAAGAGGCTACCTGGTACCTAAGTAATAAAAACAATTGAAGAGAGCTTCGCAGATGTGCGTAATATGAGACTTTAGCAAGGAGCCAGCTAGCATTTTCAGTAATAATGAACAGCTCTGCTCTATGCAAATATGGTAGAAGTGATACTTTTGCGCTTGCGGTTTGAGGGCGTCAATACTTGCTGACTAGCCGTTTATGTGGTGCTCATACGTGCCATCATTTGGGTCAGAGCTTTCACTAGGACGCTGTGGTGATGCATTATGTAAATATGATGGCTATCATCACAATTCTTGTTACTTGAAATGCATTTGCACTATGAAGTAATTTATCCCCGAGCACATACTTTCTTCATCCGCGTTCAATAATGCGATGAGGAGAGTCTGTAAGTAACGGACCATGATCTATCTCAAGATCGGCCTACGGTGATGCGAATTGGTTTTGAAGACGCTTCCGAGAATTAAAGCCGCAGCATAGAATTCACCACCACTTGCTAAGCTCAAGGCGTCTAACAAAGATGATTAACTCTATGAAGTGCATCAGTTGTGATTTCAGGTTACCCGTGGTAGCAATCGGTATGTCTATATATTTCTCAGGAGAAGACTGGCGTAGATAATACGTTTGGGAGGGTGAGGAGACTCGGATCAGCCTCCCAACCTTTCCAAACCCATCTTTCCAATAAATGTGAATCCGGGCCCGCTTTCAATTCCGTACCTTATAGTACTAAAAAACAATCCGAGCAATATTGAGACTCGAAAGCCATATGCATATGCTACCAATATCCTTACTAATCCCGAGCCCACTACTAATACACGGCTTCTGATTGGTCCAGATAGCCGAGGACCGACACATGCCTTTCCGAAGTCTCCATTTACGAAAACGTGACATGCGCTGCCAAACCTCCAAGCATCGCCTTGCTGCCAGAGTTCAAGGCCATTGCTGCTTCAAATTTTCGCGTGGACGCAGCCTGGTGACCCCGGATTTCTTGCTTCGCTCACAATGGCGTCTTCTATGGCATTGAGGAAGTTGGCCTCTGGCTCTTCGGTACGTGGAAGGAAAAAATTGCGAAACCTGCGCTGCCCCTCCGTTGCTCTGCGCGCAAAACGGATCGCCGGGGGGCATAGCTCGGGGGAAGCATTAGCTCCCTTGACTTGTTGTCATATCATTATAATTAATTGCAGCTTACTGACATTGTCATTGGTCATAGTTCTCGCGGTTGGCGAGGAGCCAGCTTAGGACCTTTTCGTCTACTCGACCGGCAGGTAGGTCTATTTCTATTCCGAGAGCTACAATTTGCGATTTACGATTGGGAAAACCGGGGATTCAGGATTGAAGACGGAAAAGAAAACGATCGGGCATGCTAATGTGTGTTCTTAAATATAGCTCGTGTTATTGCAAACGGACCTCTGAGGGCGAAGGAAGCTTCTCCCTTTGTCAGCTCTAAATACCCCGTCATTGTACGTTGCTCTCCCCAGATTTGGGCCTCCCCCGGCCGACCGGCCGGCCAAGATGGAAGAGTGCCTTGTCAATTGACCACGCCTTGCTACTATTAGGACCATGAATACGACGCAATCGTTGTCGGAGCTGGTGGAGCTGGTCTGAGATCAACAATGGGTCTTGCTGAGGCTGGCTTCAAGACTGCCTGTATTTCTAAGCTCTTCCCCACACGAAGTCACACGGTAGCTGCTCAAGGTGGTATCAACGCTGCTCTGGGAAACATGCACGAGGATGACTGGAGATGGCACATGTACGACACCGTCAAGGGCTCCGACTGGCTGGGTGACCAGGACGCCATCCACTACATGACCCGTGAGGCTCCCGCCTCCATCATCGAGCTGGAGCACTACGGCTGCCCTTTCTCCCGAACTGAGGATGGCAAGATGTGAGTTTACCTACCTAGTGATGATTGTTACTCTTTTATATATGCATCGAGATTCCCCTCACCTCTGTCCAACATTTTACTGAACATGGATTTCTTTATTTTAGCTACCAGCGAGCTTTTGGTGGTCAATCCCAGAAGTTTGGCAAGGGTGGCCAGGCCTACCGATGCTGTGCTGCCGCTGATCGAACCGGACACGCCCTGCTGCACACCCTCTACGGCCAGTCTCTCCGATACAACGCCAACTACTTCATTGAGTACTTCGCCATTGACCTGATTATGCAGGATGGCGAGTGCCGCGGTGTCCTCGCATATAACCAGGAAGACGGCACCCTGCACCGGTTCCTTGCCAACAACACTGTTCTGGCAACGGGTGGTTACGGACGTGCCTACTTTAGCTGCACATCTGCCCACACCTGTACTGGTGATGGTATGGCTATGGTGGCCCGAGCTGGCCTGCCTAACCAGGATCTTGAGTTCGTTCAGTTCCACCCCACTGGTATCTATGGCGCTGGCTGCCTGATCACCGAGGGTGCCCGTGGTGAGGGTGGTTATCTGCTGAACGGTGAGGGTGAGCGCTTCATGGAGCGATATGCCCCTACTGCCAAGGATCTCGCCTCCCGAGACGTTGTCTCTCGATCAATGACCATGGAGATTCGCGAGGGCCGTGGTGTTGGTGCTGAGAAGGATCACATTTACCTGCAGCTCAGCCACTTGCCACCGGAAATTCTCGCCGAGCGTCTTCCCGGTATCTCTGAGACTGCTGGTATCTTCGCCGGTGTCGATGTCACGAAGCAGCCCATTCCTGTCCTGCCCACCGTCCACTACAACATGGGTGGTATTCCTACTCGATACACTGGTGAGGTTCTTACTATTGATGAGAATGGCAAGGACAAGGTTGTCCCTGGCCTGTTCGCCTGTGGTGAGGCTGCTTCAGTGTCTGTCCACGGTGCTAACCGACTGGGCGCCAACTCCCTCTTGGATCTGGTCGTTTTCGGCCGTGCCGTTGCCCACACCATTCGTGACAACTTCAAGCCCGGCGACAAGCTGAAGCCTCTCGCTGCCGACGCTGGTGCAGAGCACATTGAAGTTCTGGACAAGGTTCGAACCTCTGACGGCCCCAAGAGTACCGCTGAGATCCGTCTGGCCATGCAGAAGACCATGCAGACGGAGGTCAGCGTTTTCCGAACCCAGGAGAGCTTGGACGAGGGTGTCCGCAGGATGAACGAGGTCGATCAGACCTTTGCGGATGTTGGTATCAAGGACCGCAGCATGATCTGGAACTCGGATCTTGTTGAGACCCTTGAGCTGAGAAACTTGTTGACTTGCGCGTAAGTGTTATACACCGACCCTGAACGAATATGTGATGAGAAGTTAGACTAACCTTGGCACGTACCATAGTGTTCAAACTGCCACTGCTGCCGCCGCCCGAAAGGAGTCTCGTGGCGCTCACGCTCGCGAAGACTTCCCCGAGCGTGACGATGAGAACTGGATGAAGCACACTCTCAGCTTCCAGAAGCAGCCTCACGGCAAGGTAGACCTAACATACCGCGGCGTGATTTCCACTACCCTGGACGAGGCGGAGTGCAAGCCTGTACCCCCCTTCAAGCGTGTATACTAAGCAGCTGACTGGCTGGCCGTTGGACGGAAGCGTACGATTAAGTGTGTGAGTTTTTGAGCAAGAAACAAAAGGGTCAGGTTGGCGAAAAAAGGGTATTCAGTATAGTGTCCTGTATGTACGCGCGATGAAAGGTTTCGTGAGTGAGAGTGAAGGGCTAAGTTGGCATAGACGCTGCCAACGACGCTCCAATATCCTGATTGATAGTATTATACTAAACAAGTAAAAAGAAATATTACATTACTCCATGTACCTCCGTGATACCTAATGAAGAGTGGCCCTATTAGATGTATTATGAATGAGTGAACTGTACTAGTACCATGCAGTTAGATAGGCTGCCATGGCCTGGAGGTTCATGACAGCCATGTCATATCACCGCTCACTTACAAATTCGTCGTATTGGCCGCAGTGGAATGTCTTCAATTGCTTACCAGCTGGCTCTATGCAGATCCAGGATCTACTACCTAAGTATTGGCACTTCTACATCCCCATGATGGAAGAAATTGCTTGCCTGTACACAATGGACACTTCTCAGTTGAAGGCCGCGACAACATTGATATAGCCCATTAGGACAACAGCAAAAGGTTAAATCCGCCTCATAAACACTGCGCTGTTGAAGCATCTCGGTGTGGAACCTTATTTGTGTTGCGGCTTGGATTAGTCGCATCACGATGCCTTCCGTTGTCTTGTCTCCGAGTCAACAACCCACTGGGACGTAGAAAGCCGTTTGGTGCGCTAGTGTAACTTGCTCGACTATATATGTATCGTAGAGGAGGCTCAAGATCCAATTTGTTTTCCCCATCCTACTTTTTCGCGTTGCATCGACAATTTCTACAGCTGCGAAGTGAACCTCAGAGGTTCTACCCGCTGTTACCTTACAATTATCACCATCACCATCAGCACCAACATCTGGCATTAGCATCCATCATCATACATCATTAACTATTCAGATTATCATTGCCGCGGAGGTGCGTTGCTGAAACAGGCAAACGCAATCGGTTCGCACGACAATAGGCTGAAGAATCATATGACAATAGCAGCGCCTACCTCACCAACTCACCTAGCGAAGGCGCGAGCCACGTGACTGCAGCGGTGTCCTTTAGCAGTCAGCAGAGCGCCAAACCGCCCCAACAGGGTTTGGCTTGGGTACAAACACGCCCGGCCGAGCCTTCGGCCCTCCGCCCCGTTGCCTCCAATTCTTTCCTGCCTCTCTCCACCAGCGCATTTTTGTGACCTCCGGCCGTCTCCTTCACACCTCAACCCTCGTCGCCCATCCGCCTCCGGACCATCGCCAGCCTCTCCCGACCGAGCCTGGGGGCTCTCGCCGTTCGTTCTGGTGCTGCGGATCATTCATTGATGACTGGTGAGTCGCTGCCGTCTTCTTCCACTTGCTGTTCCCGCCCGCAACCCTGCTGCCTTGCGTCCTGCCCGCCGATCCAGCCACGACTCGACCCGAACGCGTCGATAGACCGGCTCTCCGGGGCCCGGATCTTGGGCATAGGTGCTTTGTCTCGATGAATTTCGTCGCTGCCGGTGATGCCGATGCATCCAGGGTCCCCAGATGGGCTCCCGGGGGGTGGCCAAGCATCCAATTGCTGGTGCCGGCGTCTCTCAGCCTTGCGAGCACTTACACACGTGGGACGCTCTGGATTCGCATTGCTTCATGGTTTCAAGGCATTTCTGCTTTTCAGGTCGATGGTCGCGTGTCGCCGAGTTGTTCTCTCACCGCCTCTTCACCGAGGTGGACGCGTAATCTGGATTTCATGGTGCTAACTGCCGTCGGTTCTCTAGGGAGTCCATCCTTCGCGGATAACCCATCATGTCCTCTCCCAGCGAGGGGGACCCCTCTAATGGGAATTTGTCGCCGGACGACTCCATGACCTTTTCAGCCGCTGCGGACCAGCGGGGGAACGAAAGCGACATTTCCGAAGGCCTGGATGCTCCCAACAGCCCATTTGAGCAGCCATCTCCCTCCGACCCTGAAGCTTCAAACGATGAGGCTCCGAACCACGCAGACGTCGATCATCGCATGTCAGAAAGCGAGGAATCAAGTGTGGCCGACGCGTCCGACGATGGCGACTTTGATATGCAGGCCACCTCGCCTTCTCAGCATGGCAATGACGAGGAAGACGAGAATGAAGACGAAGACGACGTCACAGCGGGCCGAGCCAGCTCGTCGGACTCGGCTCGAGCACCCAAGCGCAAAGCTCCAGTCGAAGATGAGTACATGAAGGCTAATCCTGAACTATATGGCCTTCGGAGAAGTGTACGGCCCTCCCCACTTGACTGTTTCAACATTCTGTTCCCTTGTAATTCTGGCAGCTGACCTTCTTTGTCCCAGACTCGACCTCGAGAGCAGCGTAAAATAGTAGGTCACATGTACACCCGAATTGCCTTGTCGCATTGCATACTAATTGACCCAGATCGAGTCGGAATCAGAATCAGATGTTGCGCCAACAAGCCGTCGGCAGAATAAGCGCCGCCGCGTTGGAAGCTCCCATGCCTGTTAGTCCCCGACGCTCATACATTACCCTCTCTGATTCTATCAACTGTTGAACTAACTGAGCCGATCGCAGCCTCAAAAAGAGGAACACCCGTATTGCCACCCTCTACCAATGATTCCGACTCTGATTCTGATACCTATGGCGGAGCTCGCGCCAAGAGTCAATTGAAAAAAGCTAGATTGCAGCGCGAGCGGCAACCCGCCCTGGCCCTTGCTGAGAAGCGGTGGTCAAGTCGCCGTGCGGCGCAACAAGTGCAACAAGGTGCTTATGAAGAGAGCGATTTTGAGGAAGAGGACGAAGAGGATGCGGAGCTTGCTGCATCATACTACGTCGCCGACTATGTCGACGACTCGCCTTACGTTGAAAAGGTCGTCAAGCATAAGCTCAGGGAAGGACACGAGCTTTCCTACGATTCAACCCGCAATGACTTTGAGTACTTTATCAAGTGGCAGGGAAAATCTCACCTACATGATACGTGGGAGTCTCTTGATGCTCTTCGTAATGTTCGCGGTTTCCGCAAGGTTGAAAACTACTTTAGAAAATTTGTTGATCAGGAGCTTGATATTCGGTTTGGAGACGATGTTCCTCCAGAGACGAAGGAGCAATTCTTCCTTGATCGCGAACGAGATGAAGAGGCTCTTGAAGACTACACAAAGGTTGAACGTGTCGTCGCCGTTCGAGACGGAGACGACGGCGATGAATACTACGTTAAGTGGAAGGGCCTCACCTACGAGGAATGCACATGGGAGGCCGCCTCGGAAATCAGCACCCTGTTCCAAGACAAAATCGACCAGTATATAGATCGGGCTTCGAGATCGTGGCTGTCCGACCGAAAGGAGACCAGCCTAGACACTCGGTCCAAGATGACCAAGCTGGAGAAGCAGCCTGACTTCATCGTCGGCGGTGAGCTTCGTGAATTTCAGTTGAAGGGGCTCAACTTTCTGTGTCTGAACTGGACTCGCGGCAACAACGTCATTCTTGCCGACGAAATGGGTCTGGGAAAGACAGTGCAGACAGTTTCGTTCCTCAGCTGGCTGCGCAATGCCAGGCGCCAGGAGGGACCATCTCTGGTCGTTGCTCCTCTAAGTGTTATCCCTGCTTGGTGCGACACATTTAACAACTGGTCGCCAGACATCAACTACGTGGTATATCTCGGACCAGAAGATGCCCGAAGTATCATCCGCGAGAACGAGCTGCTTGTTAACGGCAACCCAAAGAAGCCAAAGTTCAACGTCTTGGTCACTTCCTATGAGTTCATTTTGCAGGATTGGCAATTCCTTCAATCCATCAAGTGGCAAGTGTTGGCTGTCGACGAGGCACACCGTCTGAAGAATAGCGAATCTCAGTTATACCAGCGTCTGGTGGGCTTTGGCATTCCGTGCAAAATTCTCATTACCGGAACACCCATTCAAAACAACCTGGCGGAACTCTCTGCTCTTCTCGACTTTTTGAACCCTGGAAAGGTGACTATTGACGAAGACCTGGACTCACTCTCCGCGGTTGATGCTCAGGAAAAACTGCAGGAGCTTCATCGCTCTATTGCCCCATACATTCTGCGGCGTACAAAGGAGACAGTCGAGTCCGACTTGCCGCCCAAGACAGAAAAGATTATCCGTGTGGAGTTGTCAGATGTGCAACTAGACTACTACAAAAACATTCTCACGAGAAACTATGCGGCGCTGTGCGATGCTACAAACGGTCACAAGAACTCTCTTCTGAATATCATGATGGAGCTGAAAAAGGTCAGCAACCATCCCTACATGTTTCCGGGTGCGGAAGAGAGAGTTTTGGCCGGCAGCACCCGGCGGGAGGACCAAATCAAAGGATTGATTGCAAGCAGCGGCAAAATGATGTTGATTGACCAGCTTCTTTCCAAGCTGAAGAAGGATGGACACAGAGTTTTGATCTTTAGCCAGATGGTCAAGATGCTGGATATTCTCGGTGATTACCTGTCTCTTAGAGGCTACAAGTTCCAGAGACTTGATGGAACCATTGCAGCGGGCCCGCGACGCATGGCCATCAATCACTTCAACGCTGAAGATAGCGAAGATTTTTGTTTCCTGCTCTCCACACGTGCGGGTGGTCTTGGCATCAACCTGATGACTGCAGATACAGTCATCATCTTTGACTCTGACTGGAACCCCCAAGCGGATTTGCAGGCCATGGCTCGAGCCCACCGTATTGGACAGAAGCGGCCGGTCAACATTTACCGACTTGTGTCCAAAGAAACGGTAGAGGAAGAAGTTTTGGAGCGCGCGCGTAACAAGCTTCTCCTGGAGTATTTGACCATCCAAGCTGGTGTCACTGATGATGGCAAAGCCAAGTTCAAGGAGGAGCTCAACAAGAAGGGCCTCAAGATTGACGGTCCATCCACATCGGAGGATATCCAGATGGTCCTGAAAATGCGATCATCCAAGATGTTTGAGCAGAGCGGTAACCAGCAGCGATTGGAGCAGCTCGATATCGACTCTATCCTGGAGAATGCCGAAATCACCAAGACGAAGGTCGATGACAAGATCAACCTGAGCAGCGGCGGCATTGACTGGGATAACTTTATGCAAATTACCGACGTCAAAGTGGATGACATTAATCTCGACTGGGACCAGATCATCCCGGCAGATAAGCTGGCCGAGATCAAGGCAGAAGAGGAAAAGAAACAGCACGAAGATTACCTTGCCAAGATTGCAGCCGAGAGCGCGCCCCGCAAGGCCACCATGAAGAGCCGCAACAAAGAGACGGACCGTGCGGATCGCCTGAAGAAGCGCCAGAGGGAGCAGCAGCAAGAAGAGGAAGAGCAGCGCGCCCTCTTGGCAGATCCCAAACGCCCTCTGAATGACAAGGAACAGCGCAATCTGATCAAGGCTTACTTCCGGTTCGGTTCTATGGAAGACCGCAGTGCCGACATCATCCAAGAAGCCAAACTTGGCGAGCGAGATCCTGACTTTGTTAAATCGGTCCTGGACGATTTCATCAAGGCTGCCCAGCAAGCCGTAGATGATAACAGTGCCAAGCTTGCCGAGGAAGAGAAGAAGATGGGCAAAACGTTGACAAAGAAGGACAAGAAGGCTGTCCTGATTGACTTTGGTGAGCTGAAGAAGGTGAATGCTGAGACAGCCATCGAGCGGCCTAAGCAGTTACAGCTCCTCCGCCAGGTGATTCGCGGCCATTCAGACTGGAAAAACTTCCGTGTACCTGACGCCACCAAAGCCGCTAATTACAGCTGCCCCTGGGGAGCGAAAGAAGATGCCATGCTTCTTGTCGGAATTGACAAGCACGGATTTGGCGCATGGGCTCAGATCCGTGACGATTCTGATTTGGACATGCAAGAGAAGCTCTTTTTGGAAGAGCACCGAGTGGGCAAAAAGGAGGAAAGGTCCAAAGGCAACGACAAGCTCAAGGCCCCTGGTGCGGTTCATCTCGTCCGCCGCTCAGAATACCTTTTGTCCGTGTTGCAGTCGAAGCACTCGAATGATCGGTCGGTCCAAAAGGCGGTGGAGAACCACCACCGCAATAATAAGAAGCTCCATGCGGTCAATGGCCACCGCGGCAGCAGTTCATCCACCATTCCCACGGGTCTCAAGAGACAGCGAGAGAGGGATCATGGATCGTCTGAACAGCGACCACGTAACGCTGGAGAGGAGGGTGGTTTGGCAAGACCCGATTTCAAGCGCAAGTACCCGTCCCACGAAGACAACCGTAGCCCCAAGCATCGCCGGCCCGATGATGCGCGTCGGTCCAGCAAGGTTGGAGATGAACACCGCGACAGAATAGAGAAGCGACGTCATCGCGAAGACGATGATCGCCGCCATGACGGGTACCGACGTCGTGATGACTACCGTCGCGACGATTATCGTCGGGATGACCGCCGGGATGACCGACGAGATGATTATCGCCGGGATGACCCCCGACGGGATGACAGGCGAGACGATCGTCGAGATCGGGAACGAGATCGTGATCATCATCGCGACCGAGATCGTGAGCACAATCGTGATCGAGACCGAGATCGAGACCACAACCGGGACAGGGATCGTGATCATAACCGCGTTGACCGAGAGCGAGACCATGGTGGCCGGCCTGTGGATGGCCCGCCTTTGGATGAACGCAGGGCTAAAGCACTCCGGAGGCTGGACGAGCTACGACGCATTGGTGATGACAAGGATCAAAGAGCCAAGGATAATGATGCGATGATTTGGTTCCTCTTGAAGCCTGTGAGGGAGAACTTTGAGAGAATTCTCTCGACGACTAAAGATAACGTCAAGTCGAGTAAGGAGCGCGCGTCCATCTTTGGAGTTGAGCTTGTGGCAATTGGATCGTTCCTGGATGAGAAGTTGGCGGCAACCGAAGCTGGCAATCGCCTCAAAGACAACTTTTGGTGAGTAGCAACAAATGATCTAGGGACCGGTTCCGTTCTCGTTTGCTAACAGTCTGATGTAATAGGGAATTTCTAGCGGCTCTGTGGCCTGTTGACGATACCAGCAAGAGCGTCACAGGTGAGCGATTGAGCACAATGTATCATATACTTATTCGCAACAAGCCGAACGGTGCCAGTGCCGCATAGCTCAACGGCACACCACCCAGTTCGGTGATTGGAGGCAACCACTGAAAACCAGTCCAAAGAAAAAAGGAAAAGAAAAAAAGAAGCCCAAAAAGCATTTGGGGTTGATCTCTAGATTTGTCTGCGACGAGTTTATAAAAAGAGCTTGACATTTATTTTGCATCGTCTGGCGTTTGGTAATAATAGGTGGCATTATGGTTTTAGTCACAAAGACTTGGCTGCAACAACATACCCGGAATTGCATGGAAAAAAGAAAACAAGACGACACGCGTTGAGGAGTTAGTTTACACCGGCCGGCCGGCTCTACGAAGACCTTTGACGTCTGTCTCTCTGGTCCGCTGCTTGCTGAGTCGATTTTGAGAACGTTGCATTGTTTTACTTTGTGTGATGAAGGATTTTCTTCTTTGTGCCATGTCTTTTTTTTTTTCCCATTGTTTTCTTTTATTTGACTTGTGTTTTTATTTTACTGCTGACGATATGGGCTTGCTCATTCGTCAAATGAAGGTACATGTTATACCAAACTATTCAGGACACAGGGCGGGGGGGTGGACATTAAGCGGCGGGAGATTTCGGTTTCTTAACGAATGTAGTATGAGCGGCTATATGTCTTTTTTTTTTTCCCCTTCTGGGG
This sequence comes from Trichoderma brevicompactum, assembly GCA_003012085.1. Taxonomy (NCBI): domain Eukaryota; kingdom Fungi; phylum Ascomycota; class Sordariomycetes; order Hypocreales; family Hypocreaceae; genus Trichoderma; species Trichoderma brevicompactum. The sequence goes on along the minus strand of PXNZ01000294.1, from coordinate 18,981 downwards.
AGTTTTTTTCTTTTCTTTTTTTACAAAAACCCTTCTGTCTTGTTCTACGGATAGTAATTAGAGGAGTGAGTTGAACAGTCGCATGAGGACACAAGTTTGATGTATACCTAGCCAAGGCACACCAAAACAGGGCCTCGAGGCAAAGGTGGATTTGATAGATGAATAAAGTATCTGTGAATACCTTTTTTTTGCTGTCCGGTCTCAAGGATGCTCTGCTGCAAGTAGTGAGCGCAATGTAAGCTTAGATTAAAAATAATGAATGACAACAAAGCAGCTGCATGAATCCATCTCGGCGTGGCACCATGTGAGTGGGCGAGTCGGTTTTGTGGCCAGTTATAGATGCAGCAGCGCGGTGGTTACACAACATGAAACTTACCACCTCATCCAAGGTGACATCAATCCTCCTCTTCTTTCGTTTTTCTTCTTCTTTGCTCCATGCCGAGCCACCAATCTGCCCCCCTCAATAGCTGGATATTTTTAATCACTCATTCTGCTCACAATAGCTATTGATGAAGCTTTTTCTTTCTTTCTTGTCCATGTCTTGAACCGCTTGTTCTATATATCGATTCTTGGCACATTTTTGAAATATTGCCCAGCATGTCCGGTGCGATCTTCACCTCGTCTAACTCTTTGCCTCTCCACTTCACCAAACTCTTTGCCGAGCTGACTGTTCTCCGGGCTGCTGTGCTCACCAGAAGGGTCATCTCTGCCGTCACGGAAATCTCCAAGGATGACGCCACGCCCGTGACGATTGCCGACCTTGGCGCTCAGGTGCTCATCATGACGTCGCTGCGTATGGCCTTTCCAAGATGTGGATTTGTCGGGGAGGAAGACGCAGGGCTGCTGCGCCAGAACGACGAGCTCAGGGCGCAGGTGTTTGCGTATGTCAGGGAGGTATGCGATGACTTTAGGCGGCACGAGGAGGATAACGCCGATGAGCAGAGCGCGGTGATTGGCCTCCCGCCCGTGGGAACGGAGGAGGGGATGCTGGAGGCGCTTGATCTGGCGGCGCGCGGGCAGCCTGGGCCCGAGGGGAGGTTCTGGGTCATGGATCCTGTGGACGGCACGGCGGCCTTTCTCAAGGGGCAGCAATACGCCATCTCGTTGGCGCTTATTGAGGACGGCAAGGAGATCCTGGGCGTGGTGTGCTATCCGAACCTCACCTTGGACAATGGCGTCGTGGCCGAGACAAGCGTCGATCAGGTTGGTTGCGGCGTGATGCTGTCGGCAGCTCGCGGCGGGGGCACCGACTATCGGAAGCTCTCGACGGAGTACTATCTCGGTCCGGCGAGGAAGCTGGAGCCGCTCTCTCCGCCGGCTGGTCTCTCGGGTCTGCGGTTTGTGGATTGCCTTGCCAGCAAGTCTTCTCGCCTCGATATTGCCGAAGGGATTGCGAAGCAGATTGGCGCCCTGCCATTCCCCGGGGTCGATCTATGGTCTTCACATGTACGTTACGCAGCGTTAATGATTGGCGAGGCGGAGGAGGGAAAGCACATCATGATTCGGATTCCGGTTGGGGCGAGGAGCGATCCCTCTCGGGCTTATATCTGGGACCACGCCGGCTCGCAGCTGCTCTACACGGAGATGGGCGGCAAGATTACGGATGTGGAGGGCAAAGACATAGACTTTGGCGCGGGGAGGACGCTGGCGGCGAACCGGGGCCTTGTTGCTGCGCCTGCGGGTGTTCATGGGGAGATATTGAAGCTGGTTCGGGAGTGGATTGAAAAGGATTCGCAGTAGAAGGATTCCGAATATTGTTTCCGGGCTGCTGTTACAGAGGATAGAGGGAGAAAGAGACAAGAGAATAAAAGGGTCAATCATGATTCGCTGTTATTCAGAATGCTTTTTGCATTGCCATGCTTATTACAAATGCCTATCATCTATCCTCCGCTATTCTCTAATGCCAAACTTTGAATATCGAAATCACATACGGAGTGCCGCAATGCCGTATATATAAATAAAAAAAAAATATACACCCGCCTTGCAGTTCTTGATTATTTTAGCCCTTTAGAACCTCACATCAAACTACTCCTGCCTCCAATCTCCATACTTCCTTGCCCATCCTTCATCTGCCCGCTCCGACCGACCACAAACTCGTGATATATCTTTTGCAGCCTGGCCTTCTCCTCCTTGCCGATACTCGCTCGTGTGCTATCCAGCGCCTTGGTGAGATGAGACCATCCGACAACCACCTCTCTCTGGTCGGCCGATTCCTTTCCGTCTGCCTCCTCGGCACCAGGGCCTTTGCGGGCTTCCTTGGCCTTTCGCCGGGCGAGCTTGATCTGCTCCAGCTTGGACATGATGGCTGCGTTTTCAATCAGTGCGGCGGATCTGCTCTTGGCAGCCAGCGGAGCGGATGTTTCCTCATCTGTTCCGTAGCGGAACTGTACAAAGCTTGTGGCTGATCCAGCACTCTTGCTATCCTTTCCACGCCGAGATGTTGATGTAGGGTTATTTATGTCTCCCAGAACATCGTGAATGGCCTCGAGCTGAGCGTTTGATACCAACGCTTGAAGATCGGCACCCGAGTATCCCTCCGTCTTTTGAGCGATGGACGTTAATGCCTCATCCGACTCGGTAAGCTCGCTCGACAGCCTGACCTTTTGCAGCATCGCCTTGATGATGTCCACCCGGTCTTCAAGCGTCGGCAGATCGCAGAGCAATGATTTGTCGAGACGACCGGGACGCAGCAAGGCCGGATCGATAAGATCAGGCCGCGATGTCGCTGCCAAGACATACACGCCGGATAGACCTTCCGCACCGTCCATCTGCGTGAGCAGCTGGTTGACCACTCGATCCGTCACGCCGGTAGAATCATGACCACGCTTGGGGGCAATGGAATCAAATTCGTCAAAGAACAAGACGCAGGGCTTGGCAGCCGACGCTCGATCGAAAAGGTCTCGCACGCTCTTTTCAGAGGCACCAATGTACTTGTTCAAAATCTCCGGTCCCTTGACACTGATAAAGTTCAGGCCGCATTCTCCTGCGACGGCGCTGGCCAGGAGCGTCTTGCCGCAGCCGGGGTATCCGTACAAGAGCAGACCAGATCGAAGACGCAGGGGGCACTGGGAGAAGATGGGGGCGTATTTCGTGGGATACTGCAACGTCTCAAGGAGGACTTGTCGAGTCTCCTGCAAACCTCCAATGGACTTGAATGTCGTTGTCGAGCTTTGCAGAGACACGTTACGCAGAGATGCCGGCGTAAAGCCCTTGATGGCCTTGTCGAAATCCTGACGGCTGAGATGCACTGCTCCAATAGTGTCTTCTGGGGTCAAGCTGATGGATCGAATAATGGCCTCGTTTCTTGCTCTGGAGATGAGAACCGTCAAGTCTCCCGGCAAGTAGCCGTCAGTCAACCCGGCGATGTCGAGGAAGTCCAAATCCGAATCCAGAATGAAGCCACCGGTTTTGCCCAAAGCGCTGTCCTCTTGTCTGTTTGGAATAGAATCGTGCCCGTGAAGCCAGTCACTGGCTTCTTCAGAATTTTCTGTGCCATTGGCTGTTGTCGGGCGACTGCCGTCACTTACTGGTCCTGAAATCTCCTCTTGAGATACTGCATTCTGCTTGACAATAGCCTCCATGATTTTCCTTCGTCCATCCTTATCCGGGGCCTTTAGCTCTATAATCTCGCGAACGACGTGACCACTGACGACAACAGCGTTGAGGGTATCTTTGCCCTCTGCCGTTGCCAGCAACACGACGCCGCTATCCTTAGTGCAGTATTGCCGCACAACAGATCGGATCGTTTCACTGACTTGGCGGCTTCGCCCGTTGTCATTTCCAACCTGAAGTTCTGTCTCCACTGGACTGAGCTTATCCAAGTCGTCAAGAACGACAATTGCTTTGCCGCCCAGCCTTGCACCCCAGCTAGCCAGCATGAATATACGATTGAGGGTTTCTTTGATGGTGGATATCCTCGCTTCGTCAGTCACTAGTTTGCGGCATGAGAAATAGATGGTATAGAATAGATTCTCCTCACGAAGCCGGCTGGCAAGGTATCTTGCTACTGACGTCTTCCCGGAGCCCTTTGTCCCTGTGAGCAGGACAGATGACATGTGAGCAAGGTGCGATTGCAGATTTGTGAGCAGTGAATCGATGCCGACAAGTAATGAACTATGAGATGGTTGTAATTCGAAGAGGTCAGTCTCGGAAATCCAAGGGGGCCGCGGTACGGGTTGCTGAAATTCAATTGCGATTTTCGCATCCACGCCGGCCAACCAAAGCGCCGCGTCTTTATTCTGCTCTTGTGATGCAATGTCTGAACTGTATTCAAACTTGATGACTCCTCCTTCCCACCCTTGCGGAGCCTCAAGACCGTCGTATAGATCAACAACGATGCCGTCAGTTATCGGACCCTGCAGGAGCCCCTCGGATCCCTTTGATCCGGAGTAAATGTGCTTAAATCTCTTGGTAGATTCTTCCTTCTCGGCTTTCGTTTCGATTCCAAACCTCAAGCCTTCACCAACTTTTGAGCCCGCTGCAAAGGGGAAGACCTTGATTTGTTGGACCGCTCCACGGGGGAGAGGCTGGGGCGCAGCCTGGATCTTGACAATGCCTCCAACAATACCCGTACACCCAAGCGCAGCGCACAAGGGAGCTGACAATGCTGCGGCTTGGCCATTGGGTGGGTCATCCCACGGCTTCAGCTTTGCGACAATCTTGGAAGACGCATTGCTCGTGACTGCGGCGGACCCGTCTTCTGGCTGCGGCTTTTGCAACCCTGCAGGTTTCAGAACATCCACTACAACGTAGTTGATACCCCTAAACTCGTTGGATAGGATATAGTCCCGATCAATCCAGACGCAGAGACCGGGTTCCAGAATACCCTCATCGAACCATTCGTTGCAAAGAGCCCTATCGATGGCTCTCAGTAGCAATGACGGCCTCTTTTCCTCTCTGGCGCTTCGTCTCCGTATCGTGCTGGCTCCGCTTCGTTTGGATTTGGATGTGCTCGCAACACTTCGATGGTCACTGCTGTTTTGTGAAGCCTTGGCTCTTGTTTTCGGTGCGACAATGACTTCTGCGTTCGGAGAAAGTTTTACAAAGGCCACATCGGCCGCCGGCGCGGGCTCGAGGGACGTGATCTTTATAACCGCTGTCGAGGTCGGTGACAGATGGAGTGTCAATGGGTGCGGCGGCACTGCGGCACCACCAGCAGGGGTATACGCTGGGTTGGGGAGCGCTCGTATTTGTGATTGCAGATTGAGCTCGAGGAAGGTTGCGTGCAGCTCAATGATTTCCCAGTCTTCGGGCGTCAAGGGCTCGATGTTGATAGTATGTGCCATCGGAGGGTCAACATGGACGGTAGCCATCACCTTCTCGCCGTCTGTTAGGCCAAGGGTATTCGCAAATGTCGCGTCGATCTCGACTAATTGGATCTCTTGATCCCGTGCTGAGCCTCGTGAGCTGGCCAATCCATCTCTCCCCACCAACTGGGCAGCCCTCCTTTTGCTCGGCATTCCTGTCCATCCAACGAACACTGACTTCTCCTTGGGAGCTCCGGCAGCTTGCGCGCCGGATGGGGAGGGCCGGTAGGTGAGTTCAACGACGACATTCTGGGCGGGCTACAGAAGAGATATGGTAGTTAGTTGTCAAGCCTCATTACGGTTGATCGCAAAGAAGGAGACGAAGCAGAGCGCCCTCTTTCAGTGACCTACTGTGTTCACGTTGACCAGTAATGTAACCAGCGAGGTAGGCAGGTTGACCAGACAGTTCTTGAGATGCACAAGCGACAGCTCGGCGGCGGTAGACTGCGCATTCCTTCTAGGCGCCATCGCTAAGGAATTCAAAAGACGTCCGTCTTGTCAGATGAAGGACCACGACACTCTTATCGCAAGAGACCACAAGATCGGCTGTAAGCAGGCGAAGCTATTCCGCGTTCCTGGCAATATGGAGCCCGCTGCAATGCCGAGGCAAGGCTCACGTGCCGAGCGACCGGGCGTTACCAAGGCACCAAATGGAAGGCGCCCCATAGCAGAAGAACTGGGGTACCGAGCTGCACCGCCACTTGTGGCTGATAAACCTAGGTACCTGTAGCTGGTATGCGGTACGTACCTCTTAATTGGCTTTTGACGCTCCAGACGCGTCGCGCGTCTTTCTCGTGTTCGAGCCACAGCCTTTTCGAGAGCTGCCAAAAAGCTAAGCAGCATTGCCTGGCCAATTCTCCATCCAACTCCTGACTAACCACAAGGCATTCGCATCCCTGCAAGTTGGTTTCCCAGCCCACCAATTTGTGCATCGCATCGCATCTGCCGTTTCTTCCTGCGATTTCCGTCCCCTCGTGTTCTTTCCGCATCGCAGGAGCCTAGAATTTCCTGGTTTGGCATTCGGGCATCATCACGCAAAATGGCGCTCCGCGAGTTTAAAGCGCCGGTCAACTACGAAACCCAGCAGTGTAGGCATAATCTCTAGCTAACCTGTCGGGTTGTAGCAACGCTAAATCTTGTGCAGCGGCGTTCGAATCTTTTCTAAAGGATTTCAAGACCTCTCCAGAGCACACCCTCACCACCGCCCTCGGCAACATTACAATTGACGAGGATGAGCTCAGCGACGACTATGATTTCATGGACGAGGACGAGCAGGCGCGCGATCGCCGCCAGCAGGAACGAGCCAAGAGAAAAACGCCCCAGCACAAATACAGCGACATGTTGCAATTGCTTGCAGACCGCAAGATTGATGAATTCGCCATTGATCTGGACGATTTAGCTACTGTGAGTTGGCGTAGGAATCAGTTGCTTGGCGGAATGGCCACATGTTGACCGCAGTTAGTGGGAGGAGCAAACAGGCGAGGCAATGAAGCTTGTCGACTCAATCGAGATGAACACAAAGCACTACGTCGAGATCATGGCCAGGGCTGTTGACAATATCATGCCTCAGCCTAGCGAGGAGGTCAAGTATGGATATAACCCCGTCTTTGGCGAAAGAAAAAAAGAGTTAGAGAGAAGGGAAACAAACTTTTGCTAACTACATGACAATAGCTTCAAAGATGACGTTCTAGATGTGTTGATGGCCCGACGACAGGCGAGGAATCGGGAACTCGACGAACTGGCAGAGAGAGATCCTACTACTGCTGAAGACAAATTCCCGGCTGAGCTAACGCGCCGGTATACCCTCGTCTTCAAACCTCGAACGGGGACCGAGGAGAGCATCTCAAAGGCGCTGGCTGTCCGGCATGTTCGAGGCGAGCATCTTGGTCACCTCATCACAATTCGAGCCATCGCTACACGTGTTTCCGACGTCAAACCTATTGTGCAAGTCAGCGCATACACATGCGATCGCTGCGGTTGTGAAATCTTCCAGCCTATTACTGATAAGCAGTACGGACCTCTGACCATGTGCCCCTCATCTGACTGCAAGCAGAACCAGGCCAAGGGTCAGCTGCACCCCTCATCCAGAGCGTCCAAATTCTTGCCCTTCCAGGAGGTCAAGGTTCAAGAGTTGGCTGAGCAGGTCCCTATCGGACAGATCCCCCGTTCTCTCACCGTCCACTGCTTTGGCAGCCTTGTCAGAAAAGTCAATCCCGGTGATGTGGTTGACATCTCAGGCATCTTCTTGCCCACGCCTTATACAGGCTTCAAGGCCATGAGGGCTGGCCTCCTTACTGACACATATCTCGAGGCTCATCATATTCATCAGCACAAGAAGGCCTATAGTGAGATGATTGTCGACGCACAGTTGGTTCGAAGAATTGACCGATACCGTCAGTCCGGCCAAGTCTACGAGCTGCTCGCCAAATCTATTGCGCCAGAAATTTACGGCCACCTCGATGTCAAGAAAGCCCTTCTCCTCTTGCTCATTGGCGGTGTCAACAAGGAAATGGGTGACGGTATGAAGATTCGTGGTGACATCAACATTTGCTTGATGGGTGATCCTGGTGTTGCTAAATCTCAGATGCTTAAATACATCTCAAAGGTTGCTCCTCGTGGAGTCTACACTTCAGGTCGTGGAAGCAGTGGTGTGGGTCTTACCGCCGCTGTTATGCGAGACCCAGTCACAGACGAGATGGTCCTGGAAGGTGGTGCTCTTGTGTTGGCTGATAACGGCATCTGCTGCATCGACGAATTCGACAAGATGGACGAAAACGATCGTACCGCCATCCACGAAGTTATGGAACAGCAAACCATCTCCATTTCAAAGGCCGGCATCTCCACGAGTCTCAACGCCCGTACCTCTATCCTTGCAGCTGCTAACCCGGTCTACGGCCGATACAATCCTCGCATCTCACCCGTTGAAAACATCAACCTCCCTGCTGCGCTCCTGTCTCGTTTCGATATCCTCTTCCTACTCCTCGATACCCCCACCCGAGACACTGATGAACAGCTTGCCAAGCACGTTACATATGTGCATATGAACAGCCGACACCCTGACCTTGGCACTGACAACGTTGTCTTTTCACCGCACGAAGTGAGATCCTATGTCGCCCAGGCTCGAACATATCGACCAGTTGTACCTGAGTCTGTTTCCGAGTACATGATCAAGACTTACGTCCGTCTGCGAGACCAGCAGCAGCGAGCAGAGAAGAAGGGCAAGCAGTTCACGCATACCACACCGCGTACTTTGCTCGGTGTCGTCCGTTTGGCCCAGGCTCTTGCCCGTCTCCGCTTCAGCAACCAAGTAACGCAAGACGACGTTGATGAGGCTCTGCGACTCGTCGAAGCTAGCAAGGACAGTTTGAACACCGAGGCTGGTGGCCCACGACGGGGCCTCAATGCCAGCAGCAGGATCTACAACCTCGTCAAGGCCTTGGCCGATTCAGGTGCTTGTCGTCCTGATGACGCGGATGAAGATGACGAACTGGGTGTTGAACTCAGCATGAGAAAGGTCAAGGAACGAGTCATTGCCAAGGGCTTCACAGAAGACCAATGGTTGAACGCCCTGGAAGAGTACACTACTTTGGACGTAAGTATTTTCATTAGTACCTTTTCTTTCGCCATTCACGAGCTAACATTTTCCCTTTAGGTTTGGCAAACTGCTGGCGGTGGCTCAAGGTTGGTGTTTGTTACTGCAGACGATGACCGGGATGGCAGTATGGAAGAGTAGGAGTAATCAGAGATGTCGGATGGCTTCTTCTTGTGGGAAAAGCGATGACTTGTTAGGCTCTTGTAATTGGATTTTGGCGTTTTTTTTTTTGGACACCCTGATACTTGGAGGGTGCAAGAAGGGATGAAATGCATTTGGTAGACTTGCGGTTAGATCTTGTAAGAGACTAAATGAAGATGAAGCACGTAGTACTGCAATGCCTAATGAGCTACACATGAAAAGATGAATGAATGATGGTGAAGTTATCTATAGGATCGTCAATGTTGATTGGCATGTAGTGAGATTCTAGGGCGGCATAATATATAATACATATTCATACAACGCATTTTCTCCTCTCTTTTCTTCTCCTCGCGCTCATCTGCCCATTCTCATTTTTTTTTTTTTTTTTTTCCTTCTTCCATCCCCTTTTCAATCACATCCTCATCGTCATAAGCGACGCCCTCTCCATCTCACCCACAATACCATGTCCTCCCAAAGCCCACTTCTCCGCTACGGCCCTTGAATCAAGCACGCTGCGCAGCATGCCGCTCGCTCCCCAGTACTCCATTAGCACTCTCGCCTCGTCCTTGGACACGCCTTCCAGGCGGATGACCTGGCTGTTCTTCAGAGCGTCATACACCCGGTCGTCGTACTTTCGCTCGTAGGCGTTGGGCTTGGGGACTTCCCGACCTGCCTGGCCGGCTTCGAGCTGCGAGAGGACGAGCTCTTGGGAAGGATGGTAGTGGGTGTTATTCTCGGAGGTGGCAGCGATGATAGCGCCGCCGTTGGGAAGCTTCGTCTTGCCTGAGAGGGCGTCGATAAAGGTGCGCACAAGGACAAGCTCATGGGCATGAACGCTGTTGAACGAAGGATCCCGATACTCGCTGACTTTGTTGATGTGAGCGAGGCCATCAAGGGTGAATAAAACGGGAGGTTGTCCTGGTTGTGTCAGCTCCGTCCACAGGGCTGACAGCGTAGGCCAGGCGAATTCACTCTCCTTGGCGCTGAGAGCCAAGTCGGCGAGTGTGGCGCCTTGTTTGAGACTTGTCAGGCGAGACCAGTCCTTTTTCAGGGGCAGTTTCTCCAAAACAGCCTTGTTGGCTTTGTAGATGTTTTGAATCAGCTTCAAGCAGTATACCGGCTGCGTAAACTGCATGGGCTCTGTGTCAGGGACGGGGGAATACTCTGTATTTCCGTTTGTGAGATCTTGACCTGGTGTAGTGAAAATTCAAAATCAGCCGTCTGTCGCACACAAATCAGGAGATTTTCTTTTGTGGTTGAGGAATACCTTCAGGGATATGAATCACCACCCACTCGTTCAGGAGCGCATACGACATGGCCTGAAGCAGCGTCAAGCTCTTCCCCGAGAGCCGGCTTCCTGTCAAGACACACTTTAGAGCCTCCTTCTTCTCCACCGAAGCCTCCAGCTTGCTCATCAATTCCACCGTCTCTTTGCGCATCAGCACGTGGGGTTTCCGGAACAGATTCCACGTCTGTGTCGTCTTGAACGCCTCCAACGCCCTCAATTGATCCACCACCTGGTCTGGAATGGCAAACATCTTGCCGCTGCTCTCGCTCTTGGCCATGGTTTGCGCCTCGAGGTTCTCGATGCCAGTCACGGGCAGAGCGCTGTTGTTGCTGAGCTGAATTCGTTTCCGGAAAGCCTTGCGCTCGCCGGGACCGGGCTTCTTGACGGGCACAATGTTCTGCTTCTTTTTATACGTCTTCTTCGTCTTCTTCGGCAGGTCCTTGCGATTCTTCACCGCAGGGGGCGCCGCCGCGGAAAGGAAGCTGCTGGTGGAAAATGCTGCGAGAGACAGCATGATGGGCTGGATCCGTGGCGCCACTGGGATCGCGGGCCTGACGAGGTTCCGCAGAGACTGTGCGGAGGCCATGATGACGGAGTTTTCTAGAGGTGAATTGGAAAAGAGAAGAATGGCCCTTGTATATTTGGTCGCTCAATCGTTGGATGTCGCCGCATGGAGGCCGAACGGCGGCGGCGTTGCTTTTGCAATATCCCCCACGTTTTTTGAAGGCTCAAAGGTTGTTCTACTTGAGCCCAAAAATCTCGAAATTCGATGTACCAGTGGAGGGGGGAACCACCAACGTACCACCCACTACAAAAAAGCTGCGCTAAAGATACAAAAGGTACTTTGCAGTGACAAGCCCAGCCAGGTACCGTTCCAGCTGAGAGACCTAGCGCCCTCACAAGAAGTTCTGGTTTCGACCGGAAAATTTTAGCCCGTTGATCCGACGTAGCAAGCTTAATCAACAAAACTTCTTATCGGGACCAAAAAAAATGAGAAAGTCGCAAGAAAGTTTGGTCCCAGTGAGATTCAAAAACCGCCATTCTCTTGCGCCGCGGACAATTTAAGCAGGACAAAGGACCAAAACACACTTCCTATCTACCCAATCCCACTTGATATCAAAGAGCAAACTCAACAAAGAACATATACTACAAAAGAGCACCACAATGGCGCTCTCCATTTCCAAACCAAAGCTGCCCGTGGTCGTCGAGAAGCCCACGCCTTACACCTTCGATCTCGGCAACCTCCTCGCCGAGGACCCTAATCCCGTCACCCTCGACCGTTCATCCATCGACCAGTCCCTCGCCGAGATCGCCCGCGATGGCGCCCAGTCTCTCATCAACCAGCTCCTCACCACCTGCCCCCTCCAGTCCACCACCGACGGCGTCCTCTTGACGCTCCCCCAGCCGGCCACCCGCCTTCCCAGAGAGAAACCCGTGCCCCAGCCCAAGCCTCCGACCAAATGGGAGCGCTTCGCCGCCAAGAAGGGCATCAAGGCTAAGACCAGGGAACAGCGCCGCAACCTAGCCTACGACGAGGAGTCTGGTGAATGGAAGCGCAAGTGGGGTTACAAGGGCCTGAACAAGAAGGGCGAGGACGAGTGGCTCGTCGAGGTAGATCCCAAGAAGGAGGCAGAGCGGAAAGAAGGCACCAGCATCAGAGGCGACGGAAGGAGGGAGCGGAAAGAAAAGATTAGACGCAACGAGAGAAAGATGAGGAAAAACGAGCGGGACGCCGCGGGCAAGATGGGCAAAAAGATTTGACGGAGGGAGGCGGCGGCGCACAATGAATGAATCTACTTCTTTCTCTCATTGAAGGGTCTTTCCATGCACTCAAAATCAAGCATGGCTACGGCGTTCTAGGCGTGGGGGGGTTTTTAGGGGGGCCTGTATCAAAGAAATCCAAGATGATGTCGGCTTAGTCAATATCAGTCTTTTTGGGGGGGAGGATCACTCAGTTTTCACATTTTTTGTATAGATGTTCTAGAGAACCTCAAAAGCTAGCATGGTAGCAACATTTTTTTTTCTCCATATTCCACCGGTCCTTAGGTTTATATGCTACCACCAAAAAAAAAAGAGAGAAGAAGAAAAATATCAGTCCTCCCACCCTTATATCAAAATGGCTTTCATTGTTGTGCTGAGCCACCACCCTCTTTATTCGTACACGAGCGCCTTTCTTTGACCATCCTCCACCATGAACCAAGCTATAAAGAGATGGAATGAGAAAAAAATGAAATGGAGGCTCATGGACAGCAATGACTAGCCTCTAGCGTAATCTCTAATCCTCCATACTACCTGGCTTCTAACAAAGGAGACAGGCCTGAGCGTGTCGGCCTATTCGATAATCCACGTCTGAGTCCTTGAATGGTTAAAAGAAATCTGGAATCGTTTCGATGCTGCAACAGTCGGCAATTAAGAATTCGAGAGAAACAAGTCTGGGAAAAGGGTCGTCGCGACATTCGATTTAGGAAAGAAGAAAATGCGTAGACCAGACCGAAAATGCAAAAGAGGCAAGATGGCACATATGAAACAAGAAAAAGACAACGTATTTCAGGGGCCAGTCAGTCTCTCAAAGCTCCTCTAAGATGCTGTATCTTCTCTCTTCCATATAGAGAGGGGCTGGTAAAAGAAAAGGAAAAGGGGAAAAAAAAGGGAAACAGGGGCAGGGAGGACGGAGGAAGTTCAGTCCATGACAGACTAGAAATTCTAGTGACAAAGAAATGCGCTAAATTCTGAAGAGACGGAAACAAAAACAAATCGTAAACGGCGTGATGTCATAAATCGGCGCCGATGACAACTGCTGGGTATCTTTGCCGAAAGGAGTAAATGTTTGTGAATTTAGCCTTGTGGTTCACTACTCAAAAGCCGAGAGGTGAAAGAGGCTGGATTGGAGACAAAGGACGCAGATCTCGGGTTCCAGTAGCCTGAGCATGTGTGAAGCCGAACATGTCGCTAACATTCTCATCCTCTTCACTATCGGCGCTCAAGGCTGACGAAATGGATGACCTATGAGATGAAAGGCTGTTGTCGGATTTTGACAACTGGAGTTGGTGCTTGTTCACCTTGCCTGCAGGCTCACCAGTCTCCTGAATCGACGCCGTATTGCTATGTGACGAGGCTGGCTCCTCAGCTGCCTTGGCATCGCTTTGGGAGGGTAGCTGCATATCAGCAAGGCCACGCGGCGGCGGTTGGTCGAACAATCGGTACTCCTCCTCAATGTACTTGGCCTCGTTCTTGCAACCCCTCCAGCAGTCCCTCCAATCACAAACAAGAAATTTGAAGCAAAAGGCGTCGATTTTCATGCATGGCTGGAAGCAGATGCACAGATTTCGGAAATCCATTTTATTCTTGTCAGAGTGAGCAAGCAGTAGGCTGAGGTGGCATGTGATGGCAAAGAGGAGGTAGTAATTGAATGGAGACAGGTTCGAGAGCTCGTCGATGAGCAGCTGCGGGACCTTTTCAGCACCATGACATTCACGAGCAATTCGTTCTTGGGCCTCCTTGGGGAAGAGCTCATCGGGGAGCTCTCGAAGCCAAGCCTTGAGCATTGAGCCAACAATGTTGATATCATAGAGGTCGTTCTGCTCAAAGAGGTTGACATCATATTCTGCATAACACTCATGTTAGCCAGCCCCTGATTGGCCGCGGGGACCAGACAAGGAGGAAGGGGAGATATTTAAACGTACGCTCGTCGAACTTTCTTTGCCATTTCTTTACCTGAGGCCCGCTTCCAGGCACACGATAGAGACCTTCAACCTCGCAGCCCTTGTAGTTCAAGTAGTCAATGGCTCGCCATGGAAATGCAGGCATCCAGAATTCCGTCTTGTCCCTTGAATCTTCCAGGCGCTTCGAAATTCGAGTAAGCCGCGTCTGCTCAACCAAGGGCAGATTAATCACTTTTAGCACGTAGTGCTCGTCGTCCACCACCGGCTCTTTATCTGTTGTGCTACCGCTTCGCGAGCTCTTTCCAAAGAGTCCCTTGCTGATCAAGTCAGCAGCTCTGGTAGACGAATATCTCAGCCCGCTGAGAAATGTTGAAGCCCCGGTTTCCCGTATTGACGACGAATGAGCCCTCTGTTCCTTCTCTCGCGGAGCATCTTTGGTAGCAGCAGTGGTGCCGACTGGTCGGTCCTCTGGCCGATTCCGGGCATTGGAATTCATCCCGTCGTCTCTAGGTGCTCGATCCTGTGACACGGGCGCAGTTTGAACGGGAGCGGCGGTAGTAGTATTGGTAGTATTGTTATCGGTAAGTGGAGGGTTGCCCGGCGTGGCGGTTGGAAGTGGTACCGGCGCGGCAGAAAGTTTATGGCGACCGGCTTCTTTATCGCGAACAGATTTGCTGCGGCCGAGAAGCGCAAACGATTTGGATTTGTTCTTCCTAATGGAAGGTAGGGGCGGCGTCGGCTCGGCGTCTCCAGAGGACGAAACTGAGAGATCAGAGCGTGACGGTTGAGAAGGAATGGATCTCTGCTGGGCGTCCTCGTTGTTGACGGGGCCTAGAATTTTAAGAAAGGTTAGCCACAAAGTTTCTGGAAGGTTTTTTTTTTCCTGCTCTCCCTATCGTCGCCAGTGAATGGATAAAGGTGCCCCGAAAAAAAGATGCAAAAGAAACGGTGCCATGCTAGCGCGCACCATGGTTGTTTTGCAGCGCTCGCTCTCCCACAATCTTTTTGTTGTTATACATAGGGATCCCCTCCCCCCCTCATCCACATTCCTCTGGCCTTTGATCCTCTGGTGCTTTTTCTAGCCTTACCTTTGTGACCCGACCTTTCGCCCCCCTCACTTCCTCTCGACGTTAGCTGGCTTCGCGACTCGGGATGCTGCTGGGCCTGTGCGTTTGGGGGCTGGTTGGCAGCCTTGGGCGTCTTGTTGAACTGAAAGAAGCTGGGTTTGGTTGGTTTGGCGCCGTCAGTCATGGCTTGGCGCAGCCCTTGGGGGGCCAATCCGGCTGAGGGGGGATCTAAGGTGGAGGAAGTCGACTGTGAGGGCCGCAGCAGCTCTGAATCATCGCGGGCGGCCAGCTGTTGCTGTTGCAGTTGGCGGTTGCGGCTGGCTTCGTCTGGTGGACCGGTGCTAGTAGCAGGCCGTGGCGGCTGTGGCTGTAAGGTTGGTGACCTCCCTGTCCGCGGCGGCCTGTTTCTGTGGACGGCAAACTTGCTGATGGGAAAGGGCGAAGTTCGCTGCGATCTGGGCGATTTGGAGTCAATGGGCGACGCGGCGACTTGAGACGCCGTTTCAGCCGACAGCTGCGGCGGGTCGGCGTCGAGAGCGCTGGCATCTGCCAGTATCAGCGGCTGCGGCGTTGGCTTGCGTCCCATCTTGGAACCCCGGCTGCGAGCGTCTGCCCTCTGGCGAAAGAGAGCGTGCGGCGGCGACTTGGTCTGGCGCAGGAGGTTTGCTGTGGCCAGCCTCTCTGCCAGGGGTGGGTCGGGGCGTTGGACACGGCGCCTTGGCCTGGGCGCTGGCCGTGGATAGGAGACGAGAGACGAGATGCGAGATGCGACAGGCGGTCGGACTCCAGAGCGCGCAGGGCGCGGCAGCAGCAAGGCAGAGAGCGTCAGGAGAGGATGCGAAGGAGGGAGGGGGTGATGTTTTGAGGGGACTCTCTGCCTCAGCTCTGCGCGATGGAGATGGCAAAGGGGCAGGCCGGTGGGGGGCCAGACGAGACGAACGATGGATTGCAGCTTGTCGCTGGCATCAGCCTGGCTAGCCGCAGTCGCAAGCCGTGGAGAAGGGAGAGGGAGAGAGAGAGAGAGAGAGAGAGAGAAAGAGGGGCGGGACGGAGTAAGTGCGTGCGTGATGTGATGCGATGCAATGCGATGTTGATGCGCCTGTTGCTTTGTTACAAGTTATGGGCAGCAGATTGTAGCATGTAGGATATATGTAAAGCAAAGGGCCCCCGTGGCATCTGAGGCTGGGCTCGTATATTGGACACGCAGTATTACGGAGTATACATGTTGGATATAAGGCGATTGTGTGCGTGTGTCAAAAAAAAAAAAAAAAATACGAGTACCAGTACTTGGGTGTGGGTGCATGCTTGATGGATGGATCAAGCGATGGGCGTCATTAGCAAACTACAAAGTACATACTCGCAGATGATGCTTCTCAGGCCCTGGCCTAGACTCTCTCTCACTCTCTTTCTCTCTTTCTCTCTCGCTTTGTTGCCGCTGCTGGCGACAGATGCGAGCTAGTAAAAGGTACTACTGCTGCAGGCGATACCACCTGCTACTCTGTACCTTGGACAAAGTACTCCGTACTAAGGTAGGGATGAAATGGAAATACTCTGCTTGTAACAAGTACTGCTACTACTACCAGGTAGTAATTACCCAATCCAATGCAAAATGGAAGCAGAGAGAGCTCCCGACAGGACGGCGCACCCCATCAAACACCCTCGCCCATTTTTTATTTTTACCCAGCCTGCCCCGTACTTGTACTTGTAACGCCTCAAAAAGACCAGAATCATGCAAGGTGGTGCTTCATCCAAATTGCTGCGACGGTTAAAACGCTGAAGCAGATCCAACCCATGCCCTAAGCATCCCGTTTGGGGTACCTGGTTATACGGGAGTCGTGCCAGGGTGGAGGCCCATGGCGGAGGCCAGCGACTGGTACAAGGTACTACTGCGCTTGGCGTCAGGTACGGACCCTCAGATGCTCTGATGGGGCCTGCGGTCGCTGGACGGCTGCCGCATGCAGAAGCCCACAGCAGCAAAGCACCACTAAAAGAGGCACCTTTTAGTGGCCAGTTTTTTTTTTTCTTCCCCTCTGTCTTGGTGAGCACGCGCCATCGTATCTGAAACGCCTCGGTGGCCCCGGAAAGAGAACCGCTCTTTCAGGGGTTCCCAGCTCTGTGATTGGACCATATCGGTGGCAGCTTCTCCGCCTTGGGGGCGCAGGGCAAAGCAGTCAGCGGTAGGTCGCACTGGAAACACGTTGGACAAAGTATTAGGTACTGTGTACCGTACTTGGTGCTGCTAGTACAGGTACATCGGAACTAACCTGACTGGACGGCATCTCCCTTGCAGGGCCTTCAGACATCAACGCAGGAATATGTCAGCGACTTGGTATCAGGAACCTGCCTTGGTAGGGAAGTACCTTGCAGAACACAGGTGCAATAACCAGGCTCTGCTACCCAATGTGTCTCCCTGAGTGCTTTGTTTTCTATGTCGCAGTCATACGTAGAAGTAGTAGAATTCTGCCCATCTCCATCTATTGATTATTGGCATTGTAATTCCAGAGTTGAGAGACATACTACTAGTACAGCAACCTAAATAAGGGCATTCTGATGAGACTCTTTTTTTATGGCTAATGCCCCCCCTGGAAACAAGCTTAGTGTGTGTCAAGTGCCAAAGTACGAGGTACCTCGCAGACGTTCGTTATCACCGTCACGCTAAAGCATTGCACGACACGCATGAGCCCCCAGCAAACCATTGATCGAACAGAGATTGCATATTGGATCGACTGTTTTTTCCCCCTTCTCCCTATGCATCGGTACTTGGTACATGTATGTACATGATGGATGCATCATTTCGCTCTCGGCATGCAGACAACTGTCCATGTGACGCCCTGCAAAGACCTCGAAGCTGCGTGCTATTGGACCACGCTGACGACTTGCGCATCGACACGATCAATTGCATCAACGTGGACTCCAAACTCCACCAAAGTCTTGTGGCGCGCAGCAAATAACCGCATTTTAAAAGTGGGAATGTATACTGGATGTGCAAAAGTAGGATACATTCATTATGACATTATGAAAGCCATTATCATTATTACAGAGCCATCTGACTTCTATATAAAGAAAAGTCCCCTTGCTGTTTATTACATGTAGAATGCAACAAGCATAACAATGCCAACTGCCTTGATGCTTCTCATTGCTCCAGAAAATAACCCAGGAGCCGCTTCGCTCTTGGGGATAGTAGACACTGAAGATGACGGAAGGCCCGACGATGCTGTATTAGTCGAACCAGCACCTCCGGCTGAGCTACCAGTTTCTTGAGAACCCGGCGCGTTAGTATTGCCCGCGCCAGTCTCGTCGGAACCAGGGGTAGCGGACGGAGATTCGGGGATCGGCACCGTGGCTCCATTGATGATGACCGAAGAGCCTGTAGCAGGCAGCGACAGCGTGGTGCCTCCTAATGTAACTGCAGGTCCTCCGGGGCTCAAGGTTTTGGAGCCAAATACGAATTCCGATTGAGAGTTTTCGGTAAAGGTGTTCGAGCCAACGGCAAGGACGGACCTCGTGGGCGTGGAGGTAAAGCCAGCCCCATTTCCGGTATTTTGCGGTGAGCCGGTGTCTTGACCTCCGGATGGGCTACTGCTTCCAGAGCCACCGTTTCCAGCATTGTTGTTGCCTGGTGGCGGTGGTGGTGGTGTTGGTGTTGCCGAGCCATTGCTACCGCCGTTGCCGCCGCCATTATTACCACCTGGAGTACCAGGGGGGTTGGAAGGAGGAGAGCTGTTGCTGTTACCACTTCCCGATCCATGAGAGGGGCTCGGAGGAGGAGCATTATTCACGCCTCCCGGAGAACTAGTGGGACCGGAGGGTGAAGAGCTACCATCGCCGCCACCGGCCGTAACTGGGGGAGGAGAATGATTCACTTCACTACTTGATCCCGCTGGTGGTGGTGGCGGAGGAGGTGGCGGCGTAGTTGATTTAGGAG
>PXNZ01000293.1:0-80866 GCA_003012085.1 Trichoderma brevicompactum | reverse complement strand
CCCCCCCCCCCCCAATACCAGTTTATATATGATTCGACCTCTTTGAATACTCGTACAAAATTCGAATAAAACAAAAGTGTTAGTACCCGCCTCGGCGTCGGGACCGCCCTGTTCCAATGTCAATCTTTTGCATTTCCTGAATCAGAGCCATATCCTCTGCTCCCCCATTGGCGCCACTCATGATGGGGAGCGGCACTTTGGCCGGGATAGGAGGTCCTTGATTACCGCCGTTATACTGCGGTGCGTAGTTCTCGTTAGGATAATCCCACGCGCCAGCGCGTGACCTAGTTGAGCTGTATTGATTTGACCTATCTTGGAAATTGTCTGGTGCGATAGGCGAGAGCGGATTTGGAGCCGACGTTGTTGGCCCCATCGAATGACGCTGAGCCTTTTTCTGCAGCCGCTGCCGTCCGCCTTGTGCGGGAGGAGCACGAGGCCCCTCTGAATATCCATAAGCGTTGGACGGCACCACTGCCTGTGAGGTTCTCGCCATGCTGATTCGGAGGGGTCTTCGACCGCTTGGGGGCATGGGCTGGGCTCCAGATAGAGGTGGCCTGGTTCGAGACTGCGCCGGCTCTTGCGGAGTTTTGGCCTCGGGCTCAGGAGCCCAAGACTCTACGGGCAGATGGTCTGATGGGTCAATCTCTCGGCCATCGTGTGTCAAAATTTTGGCAGGTGGCTCTGACTGATCGAGCCCAGGCGATCCATCTCTAGAGGAGACTCCAGGGTTGAAAGCATCATAGGAGTCGGGGCTGAAAGGAATGTCGGAGTGTCTCCTATGATCGGAAGGCGGAGGTGCAGGGCTGACCGATTTGCGTCGGATTCTATGCTGTGGATTAGGGGAAGCATCTCGATATCCCTGCGCGTGCGGGTCTGGCCCACCACCATAGGCACCCGATCTTCGTCTGTCGTACGATTCGTATGCTTGCGGCGAGGTGCCAAATGCTGGTTCGTGTGAAGGTGGTGGCGGATCGCTTCTGTGGCGGTCTCGAGGGACTGCCGAGCTTATCATTTGATTGTTGTATCGCCCGTCATGACGTCGTTCTTCGTATGCCCTGTTGGACATTTCTTGAGCCATATTGGGATCTACTCCAGGAGCTAAAGATGGTGGTAATGCGGGTAGCCCGTAGCTTGGAGAACTTTGGATGTAGGTTGTCTCGTGCTCGCGCTGTTGGTTGGGACGCTGGCTTTGGCTGCTGTAAGAATACTGCGTCATCTGCCCAGGGCTTTCGGTATAATCTCTTGCCGACAAGGGTGAGACCGAGTTTGGATTCCGGGGCTGCTCCTGATATGTCGGATAGGCTCCCGGGGATTGACTCAGGAAACCATTGCCCCCTCCCGGAGAGCGACTAAGGCCGGTCGATATTGGAATAGGGGCGTTGTCGTAAACTATTTCGTCCAATGGAGGGATCCTCGAGCTGCTGCGACGAGGCCTATTCCGCATGGAACCGGTTGGCGATTCCGGGACGTCCTCTACGGTGGGCTGCATGGAGCGGTATTGAGCATCATAGGCATCGTAAGAGTTATGTGGCTCGTACGTGATGGCTTTTTGGATAGGGGGCCGCGATTGCATAGTTGGATCGTAGGGCCGAAACTGGGGGCGGCCAGGATAGGTGGGTGTGGTGTTTCTATGAGCTTCATTCTTCAAAACATCAGATCTCATCGACACGGGCGGGACAGCCCTCTGAGGCGAATGTTCATCACTCCTCCTTTGTAAGCCCTCTTGGCTTGTGCTATGCCGTGATCGGTGGGCCGGTGGCGGGGGAGCCGCCTGTCGGGAGTCACCATGAGGAGAATACTGCGCGCCATCATCTGCCGGAGCCATCTCATAGGTGTCACTCGCGAGCGAGTAGCTGCTACCGCGGGGATCATGCTGCTCGTATGGCGAGACGGGTATCTTTTGGCTATAGCCTCTATCTCTCTCATAGGAGTCCTGTCGTGTCGGCCGCGGTTGGCGAGGCCCCTCAACACGACCAGAGCCAGAGTGGCCCAGAGTGCCGGGTGAGTGCGAAGAAAAGTGATCTGCATGGCGCGATCGAGTGCTCCCATGGATAGGAGTGCCGTATTCGGCCGTTTCATGAAGAGAGTGGTTGGAGCCATATGGCGAGTGTGAATTAGGCTTGACTGGAGGCCGGGGAGGCGGTTGGTGATAGTCTGATGGAGGGGCTTGGCCTGGGACATTTGCAGTCACCTCGCCAGTAACGGGATCGGTTGGTAGAGGGCGCCTTTTCACCAACTCCTTGCGCTTGGGCGACGAGTTCTCCTGTTCGACACCCATGGAATGTCTGGGCCTGGCCGCAGGCTTATCAGGCTTAGGGCGGGTATCGTAGAAGGTGATCTCGAGTCGAATTTCCCCCGCATACTTGCCGCGACATGTCAAGGTCTGCCACACGTCGTTCTGGCCGCCGCCAGGAATAATGATGCCCTTGAGATCGATCCATGACTCTCCGATGAGGTCTGTTTTCTTATCGTCTGTGAAAACGGAAATCTTGAGCTGATAGTAATCGGCCGAGTCATGTACCGTAAACCGGAGCTCTTGGTCCCTGCAGAAACAAAGACGGCTCAGGTCAGTCGCTCCTCTCGCTCTGTGTCTCACCATCCAGGTCAGGGCCGGATAGGTTGGGAAAGCTTACCATTTGGGAGTCTGTCCTCCTCTGACATCCGTCGCAGTCTTCTTAGCTTCCTTCCCTAATCTCGCAGCACAGTAAGGGTCCTGCTTGCCGATGGTCTTGCGGTTGGGCAGGTTCTTTGCGCGGTCGACAATAGCAACAAGAGTGCCAATCACAGGTCCGTCAACAGACATGTCGGCAAAGAGGCCTGCCGTGTGCGGGCCGTTCAGTGCAAACGACTTGGAAGCGGTGGACATGGCCATGGTGGGTTGAAGCAGGCTCGCAAGAGCGCTGCCCCGAGTGTTTTTTGAAGGCAGCAGGTTGGAGACCTCCATGTTATTTGTTTACATCGGCAACAGGTATGTTAGCGTATGGCGATCAGCGACGCTCGTAATTGGACGCCACCATTAAACTTTGCCTTGCAATCTGCGTCAGATGATGGCAGCAAAAGAGCAACGGAATTAACCTTGTTGCAGAGCAGAGGCAGAGTGAGGGAAATGAGAAAAAAAGAGCAGCAGCCTCATGATAAGCATATGCCCATGGCAGAGCAGAAGTTTAAAAGAAAAGAGAGGGTGTGTGCCGTAGCCGGAGAGTTATTACTTTTTTGGCGTCCCGCCTACAAGGGAGCACGGATGATGCGACAGCGCTCAGCTTTGTCCCCTACTAGGGAGCCGGCCCTCAGCCCTCTGCAGCGGTCTTTCAGCGGCTGTAGCGCTGTTGTTAGTGCTGCGGTTTAGCGCAAGACCAGGCGCTGCAGCGGTGCTTTGCGTGAGGGGAGGGGGAGAAGCAAAGGAAAGGGAAAGGAAAGGGAGGGGATGCACAGCACCGCTCCGTACGTAAGTGATGCTTGGCACGACAGCAGCATGCAGCAGATTCCAGGGCCGGATATGCTGCACGTCTTGCTTGATACGGCAGTGGCGTCGCGCCAGAACCCAGCGACTGCAGCAAGCCGCCCGCCCTTTGAATTTCAGGATCCCTTTGATGATGCCCTTTAGGTGGCTGGTTTGCCAAAAATCGAGGTGGCTGGAGCGGCTACTGCAAGGGCCGGTCGAGACACCAGACACGCTGAAGAGCTCACTGGCCCAAAGCTTGTTTGGGGGCAGGCGCCCGCTAGCGGCCCAGCGGTTTAGTGGCCCGAGTGCTGTGCCTCAGCCCCGCCTAGCGTCTCATTAGCAGCGTGCTGGACCGGGGCGGTGCCCTGTCAACGAGGCCCTGTGTGCTCAGGTTGGCAACGGGTAAACAGCAGCGAGAATGCGCAATTGGAACAACAATCAATTGTGCATGACGATCGATCGGCAGATTGATTTGGCTGCCCTGCATTGCTAGAATGCACATGGCATTTGGGTGTCTCACCATGCCCACGCTTTTCTGCAGCAACCTGTTTTGTGTTTTGGGTTTCAACATTACCAGCTAATGCCGCTCCCCAGGCTGAGCTTGTGCTCCATCAGGTGCTCCTCCACTCCATATATACTGCTCATAGCCTGATGTTTTAGTAGCAGGTACTATTACCAACAGCAGACAAACACACAGACAGACAGGTCCATAATCAGCACGACACCACCGCTCTCTCGTCATATTATTATTTTCTAAATAATAATCTTTTTTTACTCCATGAACCAGCCCACGCACAATGCTCTGCATCCTTGCAATCCCCCCCAAGCCCAGCAGCTGACGTCGCCCTGCCACCAAGTCAATTCGTCAACAATCTCGTCCTGCAGATGATCCGATCGAATCAGGGAGCCCAGCGCCCATGAGATGTGGAATTAGTGCAGCATTTCTCCTAGCTGCGCATCTCAGGAGGCGTCAGCAGCGGGTACTGGCAGTCCTCTTTCTTGATTTTTTTCCGACCCCACCTCCCTGTCACCTGTATTCATGCCCAATATTTGCGTTCTTGGATTGCGGATCTGGATATATTTTTCTTTACCTAAAAAACGGAGCGTCTCCGTGTATGTGTTGGGACGACGCCCATACAAATACGGTGTACTCCATATCATATATGAGTGCAGATGCGGAAATAGCGGTCACTATTTCGCTTACCTCTGGCAGGTGGTTGATTCTCCAGAATTTGAAGTTGTACTTCTGGAATCGCACATTGCTTGCTTGAATGTTGGGTAAAGTGACAGGTAAGGTGTCAAGCTGGAGGTAGTACTACCTGTAGTAGCAGGTTGTAGTAGGTCAACATCGCCAATCTTCTCGTATAGCTCCCGGTACTACCCACAGGTACAAGGTGGCATGTCCGTATAACGGCCGCGCGGTTGATCTAATGGACTACGATGACGAACATCTGTCCCTCATCATAAGCCTCTCCAGAGGGTGTTGGGACTCAATCGTGGCTGCAACGCCAAACCACACAAAACGCCGAATGCCGTGCTCGTGTTCTCGTCATAGAGGCAAAGCTTTAGATTTCTCTTCATCAATCTAGTCTACCAATCGCAGCTTTTCGACAGGAGCTCCGCAAGCTGTTCCAGATGCTTCTTATCCGTCTCATCGAATCCGTTGAGGGCGGCGCAGTCAACGTCAATGATTGCGACGACTTTGTCTCCCGATACGATGGGCACCACAATCTCGCTCTTGCTCTCACTATCGCACGCAATGTGTCCGGGAAACTTCTCCACGTCTTCAACTAATTGCGTATTCTTCGTAGCCGCAGCAGTACCACAGACGCCCTTTCCAAACTTTATCGTTTGGCAGGCAACTTTGCCCTGAAATGGTCCCAGAATGAGCTGCTCATCAGCTGTGGGGTCCAGCACATAGAATCCTAAATGAAGCAATAAGCGTGCATCCTTGGGGCCGTTTTCTCCAAGCGCTGCGGATGGAGTCGACAGGTTGCCACTTACCTGACCAGTTTACTTCATTGCTGGGACCGGGAAGAGACTTGTACGCATGCCATAGCAATGAGGCTGCGTTGGAGAGGTTACTAAACCCCTCATGTCAATACGATGAATCCAATGCGTGAGATGCCGCTATTCTGCTCTCTCCATATGATGCCGATCACCTACCAGACCTGTTGCCATTCGCGGGAGCGGCATGTTAACCCTACTGGAACGCGGTGAGGAAGGGGGCGGAAAAAGGAGATTGACGAACCCAGTTGCGCTGACCGTAAAAGAGCCCTTCAGCCTGTAGCAGCACCTGCTCATATGCATCATCCTTGGTGATGCCCTCGGCAAAGTTGGATGCATCGGCGTGGACCTGCAACATTCAGGTGAGCATACCAGCCTCCTTCTCCATCTGCTAGCCAGCGCTGGGACCCTGAACGAACCATGGCTCCTTTTTTGTCCTTTTCCAGTTCTTCCTTTGCCCCTGGTTGCAATAAGAACTTTCTTTTTCTTGGCGCCAATCAATCTCCTTTTAAATCTCACAGATCGGTAGCAGCGAGGCTGATTTCGCGATTCAAAATGGTTTTCTCGAAGAATGTGGGAGAGCGAACCAGGCGTGAACTGGCTGATTAGTCACCGAAAACTCGAGATGGGAACCCACTCAGCAAGAACTCGGCGCGGCGAGTCAGTGGACGGGATTGACGCCATCGGGGCTAGGTGGAGACTTGTTTGTTGCTAAAGATTGTGTAGCGGGAGAGTGTGGAAAGGTGAGCTTCATCATTATACAGAGTACTCCGTAGAGACACGATCAATACGTTGATGCTATTTCAATGTTGAACATACTACATATCTTATCTGATAAGATAATTGAGGCTGCTGTTGGCATGCATACATAATGCATTGTTATGCCGGGCCGAGCAAATAGGCCCAGGCCCCTGCAGCCGCCTTGTCAAATAGCACCGATTGGAGATGCCGACAGGAAGACGCGAGCTGCACTCGGTGCTTCTGTGCCGAACTTATCTCCCAGTCATGAACCTCCCTGCACTATTCAGTACGGAGAAATTCCAGGCATGGAAGAATGTACGGAGCCTGAAACGGGCGTCAATGGGGATCAAATCTGGGCTTCCTGTCAAAACGGATGCGGTGAGGCCAAGGGCCCGCTCCGAGTTGGAGAAGCGCGGCCAGGAACTTGAAATCTACAATATACGGAGCGCTCGGCAGAAGTCTAAATCCGGCGCTTACAAGTCGATCCTGAGGTTCGTCGCTCTTCGAGAAGTAAGGGGTTATAGTTCCAATATCAAGGCGCCGAGTCAATATACGGAGAGTAAAGAGTGAAACCCACGGCTTACCCACACGGGGTAGCCCGTCTGTTTATAGATGCTTACCATCTGGATCTGTCAGAATACTATGCATCATACCCGCGCCTGTATGCCGCAGATTAGCATTACCCGTGCATACGAGTAATGCGCCGAGATATTACCACATATCCTTACCTGCGAATTATGTCCACCTGGCCGTCCACATCAAGGCATCTCGCATCACAAGTCAGCGCTCTCACCCCCACCGGCCTCCAGATACTAATGAGCTCGGAGAGAAAGAGCCCGCGGAGCGCAACCAGGTAAGATACCGCAGCCTATTTGAAAGAATAATTGGCCTCGAACTGTGTTTCTCAGCGCCTAGAAATGCAGGGTGTGCCAAATGCGCTTCCAAGCAGGCGTATCGATCCTATCTGACTAATATTTTAGCAGCTGAACGCCGGGATCAGTATAATGTAATGTACGGAGAATAGGTAGGCTGCATAGTCCGGAGTTGGTCATCAATACAAGTATGTATGCCTCGAGCTCCCACGCTCTTTGCTCCGCAGCTCAGTCCAATCTCCGCCGGCTATGATGCTGGCAGCTTAATCTTTTCTTTCCTCTTGATTTCCTTTGTTGCAACGGTGTCGACAACGGTGCAATTGCAGCAATGAGTTATCGGATCACACAGCGATATGGCTTGGCAGCCCACAGGAGATGGCTCCTTGGCTCGCAACTCGCCTTCACGCAATCGCAAGCCCTGCGCACCAGCCGAGCGGCGCATCAAGCAAGAGTAGTTCAGAACGACAAGAGTATCAGTCTCGCCACTGAGCAACCGACGGCTGTGAACACAATCCTCAATCCTCCTGCTTCGACTCGTCCTCCGCCTCTAGAAAGCGTTGATCCCCAGCAGTCCAAGCCCATGTACTACTTTAAGCTGGGCAAATCATATGCCACATTTTTCAAGGATGGCGTGAAAGCCGTTGTGACGAATATCAGGCTATTAAACGCGAGAGTCAAGAGCTTGCCGAGTGGAGAGCGCCCATCAATATTCAAACCGCGATATATCCCTGACGCATTCTCTCGCGCGGACTGGGTACTACTATGGCGAACTCGACACGATATATTACGATTACCCGCCTTCGCCGTGTTTTTCTTCTTCGCCGGCCAACTAACACCTATTTTGGTCATCTTTGTTAGCGGAATTGTGCCTTACACTTGTCGATTTCCGAAACAAGTAAACGCCTCGCTTGAGAAAGCTGAGCGACGGCGCGAGGCTGCTTTCGACGAACTGGAGAGTCGGCATCCTCACGGTGCGCTCAGCCCCGGAATCACAAGGGCGGTAGCACACCAACACCTCCTCAGGACCTTGGATCTCTCAGGGGGGATGTGGGATCGGCTGGGATTCACTCCCCCGGGCATGTGGGATATCAAGGGGAGACTGCGCATGATGTTCCTAGAGATTGACGACAAGCGGCTGCTCGCCGACGGCGGTCCATTGGGTCTCGAGGTTGAGGAGTTGCGCATCGCCTGCTCCGAACGCGGAATCAACGTTCTGGGCAAGAGTGAGGCGGAGCTTAGGAACCGGCTTGGAGATTGGCTGCGATTGACAACAACGGAAGATATTGGAGAGCGAAGGCGACGCATGGCGACACTGATGTTGACAAGGTACTATCCTACTTTTTCTCGAGCTCGTACGGCATCCAACTGACATGTGATATTTTCAGACCTGAGAACTGGCCCCAGCAGCGCGACTTTGCCGTCCCTGAATGGGAGCTGTAAGTTGTTGCATTGTATCGTGACCATTCTGAAGAGGGAGCCTAAATCGGGAACCATGGCAATGGCTCAGGACGTCTTTATATACACGCGGGTCGTTTTTATGGGATAAATGAGGAACCACAGCAGCCATTAATTTGTTATTGTTGCATCGGCATTGCGCATAGAGTTTGGGCCTTTTGCATTCGTTGGTTGTCTTTTGTTGAAATTATACTGTTTATTTTCACGTTAATTGAACTAGATCTTGGATAGTATTGTCGACTCATTATGTAGAAGAGGATCCATCACACCAACTAACAGCCACTGGCGCGTTATTGAGTTCCTAGTGCTACTTTACGGCGCACTGTCACATCCTCCTATTTTCTACAGGTGTCCCAGTCACATGTGCCCAGGGCGGGAAAAGGATGATTTACATTAAAACATCAGACTTCGAGGCTTACTCTTCGCTCGGCTGCGCCAGCACCACGTGTAAGATCCTGGGGCCCCGAACACACAACATTGTTGGGGTAGGCTCCCCCACGCATCAGAAAAGCCGAAAAGCAGCGTCAGATAGGTACAAAGCGCTCCAGCAGAAAGCTCAACAACCGGAAACATTGAGCAGGCCAAACTGATTTTGGGCCGTAGATCTTTTGGGCCTACTGTATTTAGACTAGCCAAGCGGCATGAGATGTCGGGGGAAAAAGACTCCAAACCAACGATCTCTTAGCGGCTCTCTCGGTGGTCTACTCCGCCATTCAAGGATGATGATGTCAGCAATTTCGGCCGAGGCTCGCATCACATGCGCCTGGTCCTTCAGCAGCATCCATCCATTCCGGCTAATACTACTGCAGCTCGGCCTCGAATATTAAACGTTCTCTTTCCTCTCCCTCCTCCATTTCAGTCCCCCCCAAAAGCATTATACAGTATATTTTTTTTTAACTTCTGCATTCATCGCATTGCCCAACGTCTCGCCCACCATGTCTCTCAAGAACGGTAAGCAACGCCTCGCCTTATTCCAAGATGCCACCCACAAAGTCCGAAAGCTAACCCGCCACGCGCGCTTCCCTCACAGACGCTTTCCCTTCCTCTGAGGCCTTCGAGGCCATCAGCGCCGCCCTCAGCAGCAACGACGCCGACCGCAAGGACGCCATCAAGAACGGCAAGGCCGTCTTCGCCTTCACCCTCAAGAACAAGGCCGGCGAGACGGCCAGCTGGCACATTGACCTCAAGGAGAAGGGCACTGTCGGCACAGGCGTCGGCGAGAATCCCACCGGTATGGGCTTGATCCGTATGTGAGAAATGGCTTTTTTAACTGACTCGTGAAACAGTCACCCTCTCCCTCTCAGACGAGGACTTTGGCAAGCTCGTCACCGGCAAGGCTCAGGCCCAGCGTCTCTTCATGTCCGGCAAGCTAAAGGTCAAGGGCGACGTCATGAAGGCCACCAAGATGGAGCCCATCCTGAAGAAGGCTCAGACCAAGGCCAAGCTGTAAACATCGCAGCCCTGGCAATTTAATAGAAGTAAAAGAAGGAACAAGTGGAAAAAATTAACTACTTGAACGGCATTTTTGTTTTATTAATGTATCATACCATTGCTGTTGTTGCTGCAGCTGCTGCAGCCACAGCTACCACTGATATTATTGTTTTTTTTCCTACCGCATGAGTCGGGAGGAAGGGGTTGGTTATAGTGCCTTATGAATACTGGCATAGACGAGAATACCACATCCAGCTGGATCTGTTTCCAGTCTGGAATTGCTTTTGGAATACCAAGCGTACACTGGGATACAAATTTTGAACATGTGATTACACACTAAATTTAAAAACGAGTTGCAGCTTTTCGAATAGCCTGCTTTGCTTCCTCTCGTACTTCGCGCACAATCTCACCTGCGGGTTGCACCTTGTTAACCAATCCAATGGCCGCGCCTCTAGATATAGTTAACTCATCAGTAACAATGTCCATTAAGCCGGATGAAATAGAGAAAGGAAGGAAATAAAACAAGGGAGAAAACTCACGCCCAGGTGTTAATCAACTTCTGGCTTTCCTCAGGCGAATGATCATCATGTAGGCTCCTCCAGCAATCATAAAACGACGCGCCGGCGAGGTACTTTTCGTGAATGGGCCCAACAACGGCTCTTCCGTCGTAGAGGTTCCCCCAGAGGGAAGAGTCGGCAATCTGGTCGTTGAAGGGAGACTTGAGAGTCGAGATGGCGCCGTCCTTGGCGTCGAGGATGATCTTCTTGCGGAACTCGGGAACGATGCTTTCTTCGGCGACAGTAAACTATGTGGGTTGTCAGCTTCATTGTTCTTTAATTATCGGATGGCTTCATGTCAAAAGAGTAATTCTCCTTCTTCATGGGGAATACGGACCCTTGTGCCCAGAACAACACCATCAGCTTCTATATTGCCAATACTTGTTAGCGCATCACCACATTTCACCCTCTCTTTTATATCATCAAGTTTCAAACTTACCAAGCGTCAACATAGCCGCCACACTCTTCCCATCCGCAATGCCTCCCGCCGCAAACACGCAAACCCCGTCGTAGCCACCGTCATCAACCAGCCGCCTCGTCTCAGCCAGCAGCGGCACCACGCCCATCCCCCTCCTAAACTGATGGCCCCCCGCATCCGTCCCCTGGCAAACCACCACGTCCGCCCCGTCCTTGATGGCCTCCTCCGCAGCGGTCACGTTGCCCACCTGGATAAAAACCCGCGGCGGCACCTCGAGCTCCTTGAGAAGCCGGACAATGTCCTTCTGCGGCCGGATGTGCTCATGCGGCGCGAACAGCCATACCGCCGCAGGCTTGTGCTTCTGCAGCACGGGCAGCGCCGTCGACGCAAAATTGGCCACGGTCTTGTGGCAGGTGAGGAAGCCGGCGCCGATGCGGAGCTGGCCCGAGGGCGTGGTGGCCGCATCTCCGAGCAGCTGGCGGATCTTGATGAGCTCGGCGTCGAGCTTGACGACTTGGGATGAGTTTTCACTAAAGTCTGCGATGCAGCCAAGGAAGCCTTTGGACGGGGCGGTGTTAGCATTTCATTGTTTTGATTCTCTCTTCTCTACTAGTCTCATTTTTGACATGCTGTCTTTTATCTTGTTTCTTGTTTTTTTTATATGGGAAGAGGCGTCACGTACCAAGACCACCTGCTTTGGAGACCTCGGCGGCGAGCTCTGGGGTGACTACACCGGCCATGGGCGCACTGGCAATGACTGGAGTCGCCACCCATGGGAACCATTGCTGAATCTTTGTAGCCGACATCTCGATACTACGTCGTAAATAGATGGACAGGTAAGTAGGAGTCTGGTGTCAAGTACTCCGTATAGGAAGCAAAAGGCGATTTACAGGAAAAGTGAGCCATGGCCTTTAGCAGAGC
Organism: Trichoderma brevicompactum; assembly: GCA_003012085.1. Taxonomy (NCBI): domain Eukaryota; kingdom Fungi; phylum Ascomycota; class Sordariomycetes; order Hypocreales; family Hypocreaceae; genus Trichoderma; species Trichoderma brevicompactum. Next base: position 69,022 of record PXNZ01000293.1, on the reverse strand, counting down.
AAAACAGGAAGATATATGCTTAAGCAGCAAGTCTGCCTAATCCGGCGGGTTGTGGAGGGGTTGTGTAAGCCATCGTCCGGAGATGCTGAAATCTATTGATTGATAATTAGCGGCTGCTTAGAGTTCGTGTCATCTTCCTAGGGCTTAGCACCTATACATTTTACTCCAATGTGGTGAGCTGGCAGTCTTAGCTAGTACTGTTATATTGGCGGACTATACGTCACAGGATTACGAAGTAGACAAACAATTTGATGATATGCCCAGTAAGCCGCTAATTTATATTGCTAGAGCATTTGCTCTTTTTGGAAAATATTCTAATCATGCAGTTTGTTTTTCTTTCCTTCCTTTTTGTATATATATACACTTTTACTCTCTGTCCACCAACGCAGGGGGCTTGTTGTTCAGGATCTCGTCAATCTCGTTCAGAATCTCCGGCGTCAGTTTGTCGACAACAGCCAAAGCTCTGATGTTCTCATACACCTGAGCGGGGCTGCTGGCGCCGGTGATGGCGGTGCTCACGTTGTCGTTCTTGAGGACCCAAGCCAGCGCCAGGGCGCTCTGCTTTACGCCCAGCCTCTCAGCAATGGGCTCCAGCTTGTTGACCTTCTCGATGATGCCATCCCAGACCTCCTTTCCGTTCCGCTTCCAGTAACCGGCGACGTAGGCGACCTGCGTCTGGGCGAAGCGAGAATCGTCCGGAATACCGTTCTTGTACTTGCCGGACAGGATGCCCTGGTACAGGGGGGAGAAGACAGTAAGGCCAAGACCATGCTGGCGATACAGGAACTCGAACTCCGCCTCGACCTTTGTTCGGTTGAGCATGTTGTACGCAGGCTGCTCCATGACGGGGCCAATAAGTCCCAGCTTGTCAGCCACCCGCCACGCTTCTGCGATCTCGACAGCGGTCCACTCCGATGTGCCCCAGTAAAAGGCCTTGCCGGTGTCGATGATGTGGTTAAAAGCACGAACGGTCTCTTCCATGGGGGTCTTGCGGTCGGGACGGTGGGCAAAGATCAAGTCGACATACTCGAGGTCCAGACGCTTCAGAGCAGCATTGACGCCCTCAACAATGTGCTTTCGGGAGAGGCCCAGGTTGTTGACGGGGTTCTTTCCAAACACAGTGCCCCAATAAATCTACAACAAGGTGAACGTTAGCGGGCTTCCAGATCCGCGACAGAGCAACTGCAACTGCTGTTGTAGTAGAAGGGGGGGCTGCACATACCTTGGTGGAGATGACCAAGTCATTGCGGTTCCAGCCGAACTTCTTGATGGCCTCGCCCATGACAATCTCAGACTCGCCTCCGGCATAAGCCTCGGCGCAGTCAAAGAAGTTGACACCGCTATCGTACGCGGCCTTCATGCAGGCAAAGGTACCCTCTGGTGGCTATCAGTCAGTACAATTTGCTCTTTGTGTGGTTCCCTCCCCGTTCTCTTCCCGACTGCGTGTCCGATGAACGCCGCAGAAAGCTCCAGATACGCACCTCGGTCGACGTGGCCGCCGTATGTGAGCCATCCACCAAGCGAAATGGACGAGACCTGGAGACCTGAACGTCCCAGGAATCGATATGTCATGGGGGGGAGATCCTCTGGTGCAGCCATTGTGTCTGAGTCGGTTGATATCTCGCAGTGTATGCTTTGCAGGTCAGTAGAGGGAGCTTGGAGAGGCCTCGCCGGCGAGCTGTCCTTCTTTAAGTAGCCCAGCCCACAATCCTTCCAGCTCCCCTCATCTGGAGGGGTAATTCGATTCCCATGCCATCATGGCCAGGTAGAGCTCGCACAAGCAGGCGGGGCAACTTTTGCCCATCCACCCATCCAAAAGACGTAGCCAGCCCCCACCAAACGGTGGATTGAAGCTGATTTAATGAGGTGTATTTTGGCGCCCCTTGCAAAGGTGCAAATAGCCGCGACCCTTAGTACGGCAGTGCCTGCATTAAGTGGCCGCTATTAGCATTGATATATCCGGATTTCTAAGCACTGAAGTAGTGCGACACTGGGTCTGAAGCCGGAGAGACTTGCAACATTCTTACAAGTAATGGCTGTGGATCAAACTAGTTGAGCTAGGTGCGACCGCTGTATACAATAATTGGCTGAGGAGATTTCGGCGCTCGGTACATCGTCATTGGTTTTAGTTCCAATTTCAAACTTGGATAGTCAAACAAGCAACCTTGATAGGCAAACGAAGAGGCGCAATAGCTTAGCAGAGAGATTGGCTGACTTTTCAAAAGAGGGCGCGCAACAGTCCCCAATCCAAAATAAATCCTCGCATATTTATCTACAATATGTATATATATCAATTTGCCCTTTAGTTGATTCCATATGGAGGCCATCTCTCAATAAACAGGCATTGATGCTATACCCAAACCTTCTTTGTAGCGCCGCTACAGGGTAGCAGACAAAGCAAACCGGATTGCGCGAAAACCACGGCGCAAAGCTAGATTCCAGAGGGTAAGAGACCTTTAAAAACGGGCCGGCGATTTTCTCGGAATGGTTAATCGGAAACTCTTGATCGACCGTATCGCGGTAGTTTGTTCCCCGGCTGAAGTGAGTGCCATTGAGTCACACGCCGACGATCCAGCGACGCCGTGGTTCTTCGGGAGAAATCAAGGCCGATTTTACTATCGGGGAGACGCGCCCACAGGCCCCCATTTGAACGGGGAAGCGGCCGTTGCGACAGCTCCATAAGGTGCATTTCGGTTCCCGGTTCCGTGGCACACACATATATCACATGGTTGATGTACGGAGTAGGCACGGAGTAGGTACGGAGTAGTTTGTGTTTGGGTTCTACGCGGCGCGCTTTGCTACAAGAAGCCTCTGTGCTGGGCAATGTGACGCTTCATACACGTATCCCGCGGCGCGGTGAAGAAGCTATTCCGGACCGAATCTTGGTTCACACCTACTTTGTGCGGAGAAACGCGCTGCCAAGAGAAGGAATATGAAGAGGTCCGCGCGTTGCCCAGCAATTGGGGGCTGCATACTTTGCACTTGGGTACCTCTCTGCTCACGATATTACCAACTTGTACGCAGCTGGCCTCCCCCCCAAAAAAAGGGAGAGGAGCAAGCGTCTCGGGAAAATTCGATCCTATTGTTCGTCGGCTTTCGCCATTGGACCAGAGACATGTAATACGACGCTCTCAGCCGTGTTTGGCACAAGCATGGATTCACTGGCCCCACGACTGTGTAACTGACCAGCAAATATCCTGTAGGGGCCTCAACTCCTGCTGCAAGGGCAGCAAGCACCTGAGCGTCACTCACATGTGCCGCTGCGTGTGACGAGGCTAGTGGACTCGCGTTTTGGCATGGCGTGAAGCAGATGCAGCGCACCATCTGCTGTGGTAACCAGTCATCGAATGCCTCGTAGCTGAAGGGCGCTGCATGCGCTGCGGGTGGGGGATGAGGATGCAATAAGAGGACCGCGTTCAGTGGATATGAGCTGGAGCTGGAGCTGGAGCGGTATGCTGGACGGTGGGCGAGTGCATGCATTGGCCTTGACGTGGATAATTAATGAGGAGCCACTTCTGAGCGCCCCAGAACCGCGACAACGCGAACGACTGGCGATGCAAGAGGCAGCCGTAGCCGTAGCACGTCGCATCGTGCTCGACCAAAGAATTGGGGGGGACGGATCCGGCGAGACCTCTCCACGGATAGTACCGCCAGTATTACTGCCGCCAGTTAATAACGCAGTATGGATCTGTAATAATACGGCACTCGTCTAAGCATTAAGCACCGTCGCCATTCCCGCTTTAATACGGCATATCCAGGTATACAGGCAGATGCAGGTGGGAGCATTCCGTATCCGTACTGGCTTCTCACATATTCGCTTCCCAGGATCTAAGTGAGCATCATTAGCGACTAAATTTGCTGGTTAGGGGGCTCGCAAAGGGTCATTAACGAAGAGGAAACTCGGATAACAGGTACCATCGATTCACCATGGCCGGTAGCAGGGGGGACTTTATGAACAGCTCCGTATAACGAAACGCATTGCTATCATTGCCGTGGAGACCCGGATGGGGCTCTCGTCTGCTCGCTCCCCCAATGCGACTAACGGAACTGGGACGAAGCCTCTGGGATCTGAGGCCATTTGCTGAGCTTGGCCGTGTTTGTGAGTAGTACGGAGTAGTAGTAATCTGTATGCACTTGCTTCTCCACACAAGCAGCGACGTGCTTGTACGAGTATGTCACCAAGGCTTTCGCATCTTGTGCCGACTTGGACGATATCGGAAATCGACGCTCAAATGCACGTAGCGGGCGATGATTGGAGCAGATGGAATGCGAGGGCGAAGCGACGATTCGATGATGCCAGCACGCCTCGCTGCACTCGGTTGTGGGTGGTCGATGCCAAGGCACGAGTCGGAACTCCATCGGCGGTGCCAGCGGAGGGGGCCAGGCTCTTTTAACGAGGAAGCTGCTTTTTGGAAGCGAAATGGCTCAATCGAGTGACGATGCCCATTTTGATTACCTGGCAGCGCCAGTTGCAGGTCAATAAGGCTCACATCTCTGGATATCCGGATGGTTCTTGCGTGTTGATTTTTCTTTTGTTCTTTCTTTTATTCTTTCTTTCTTTTTTTTTTTTTTTTCGTTTTATATTTTTGCTCTGCAAGAAAACAAACCGGCTGCACATGTCCTCCGCCCGCAGTGGCCGCATTGACGGGTTCTCGCTACGAGCCTAGGCCCCGATTTCTACAGCAGCGACTTTCCCATTCCGTCGCGCATGTTCATGTTATGCGCCTCAAGGTTTGGTGAGCTAGGCACCTTGGCTCTCCGTGCCGGGTTCAAGGTTGTTTTTGGATCTGAGAAGGCCGCTGCTTATAGAAGGAAAAAAAAAACCAGGTACGGAGCCGTCGCGTGGTGGCCAAGGTTACTGCCGCTCCGTAGCTTCGTTTGCATTGTATTAGAACTTCTGCGCCGCCGAATTCGTGCTGCAGAGCCCTGCGCTCTAATCCGTCTCCTAGTTCGCGTTCCTGGTACGCGGTGAAACACAGCGTAGTAATGTATCTTTGCGCGGCCAACCCAGCCAGTAGATACATCCGCAACGAGTACCTGGTCGGTGAGAAGGTACCCCAATACCGCGACCCTGTGCCCCCAGTCCAGCCTTGGTTTGAATCCAAACCTTGCAGCGTCCCATTTCCCTCTCTCCCTTTCTTCCCTCTTTTCTCCTCCTTTCCTCCGTAGCTACAGTCTGATTCCGACAATTTTTCTCGACTCTGCTTCACTCTCCCGCCGAGAAACCCGCCGCAGCCGTTAATGGGCATTCCAGAAACATCACCGATTCCCAGCAATCTGCAAGCGCGTGTCAGGAAGTGGCAATAGGAAACAGCCGGGTGAGTCCTACTACTGCACATACTAACCGCTGGGTGCGTCGCGAAAGGGTTCTGGTGTTCAGGAAGCGCGGCTGCCGGTGTGGGTTGCGTGGCGCGGTGTCGCCGGTTGGCGGGCTTCTAGGCGCTGCTCGCTGGCATCTGGTGTGCTCACAGGCGCTGCAGTGGACAATTTTGTGCACAGCTGCACTGGCTGCTGGCCGCTAGCGTCTCCGGTCCAGCGCGGCCAGCAGCCAACCGGCCGCCTAGGCTAGTGGACCGCCCGCCACTCAGCGCTGGAGCCCAGGCGCTGCGTCGCAACCCTCTAGCCCGGCCAGCACACGGGACAACCCCCAGGTTGGCTTGACCGCCCGGACCCCCCCAGTGCAGCCCCTGCCTGACCCCTGCTCGCCGCCTCAGCAGACTTTGCCTCGCCCCAAAACGAACACCCCAGCAATTGTCCACTCACTCCTTCGTCCTTTTCTGTCCAGCGTCCAGTGCCTGGCAGACTTTATCGCCTTCTCCCTCTGCATCTCCATTGCCATCACCATCGCCGCCTCCGTTCCCCCCCATCGCCCGCGCCCATCTCAGCATCACGCCGGAATGCTTATTTCATCACGTCGTCGCTGACATCTTGTATCCTTTTGGCCCTTCTCACAGATACCGGCCCTCTAATCTTCTCGGCCCCCCTGTCCAGGGGCTGCTTCGTTGCCCCCGAGCTTCGTCTGCTCACTGCCTCCGACCGTTCGACCGGAAGTAGTCGACGATCCTCCTCTCGCCCTTTGCCCTCAATTAATTCGAACCTCAATCGACATCTTGAGGTAGCTTGTCGCGCACCGCAGCCATGGCTTCCTCATCTTCAAACGTCGTCGGCGTCCACTACCGAGTCGGAAAGAAAATTGGAGAGGGTTCCTTTGGTGTCATCTTTGAAGGAACCAATCTGCTGAACAACCAGCAAGTGGCCATCAAATTTGTGAGTAGCGCAGCCCAGTCTATAGTGGCACGACGCAAGACAAGAGCATTCGCGCCTTGCTCGCGCTGCCATTTTGGGGCGCGATTTTTTTTTTTTTTACTGACACTGCTGCCTCATAGGAACCTCGGAAGAGTGATGCACCACAGCTTCGAGATGAGTACCGCACGTACAAAATTCTCGTCGGTTGCCGTAAGCTATACCCTCCAACTTCGGCCAACCCCGATAAATTGCACGCTTGATGCTAATGACGCGCTTATTCCAGCTGGTATTCCCAATGTCTACTACTTTGGCCAGGAAGGCCTTCACAACATTCTCGTCATCGACTTGCTTGGACCTTCTCTGGAAGATCTTTTCGACCACTGCGGACGCCGTTTCACAATCAAGACGGTCGTCATGGTTGCTAAGCAAATGCTTTCTCGAGTTCAGACGATACACGAAAAGAACCTCATCTACCGTGATATCAAGCCGGACAACTTCTTGATCGGACGACCGGGAACTAAGGCATCCAATGTCATCCACGTGGTCGACTTCGGCATGGCGAAGCAGTACCGAGACCCCAAGACCAAGCAGCATATTCCCTACCGCGAGAGGAAGTCGCTGTCCGGCACTGCCCGTTATATGAGTATCAATACCCATCTGGGACGCGAACAGTCTCGACGAGACGACCTGGAAGCTCTTGGTCACGTCTTCATGTATTTCCTTCGCGGCGGTCTTCCATGGCAGGGCCTGAAGGCTGCTACTAACAAGCAGAAGTATGAGAAGATTGGAGAGAAGAAGCAGACCACTGCCATCAAGGATCTCTGCGAAGGCTTCCCCGAGGAGTTCAACAAGTACTTGACGTACGTCCGAAACCTCGGGTTTGAGGATACTCCAGACTACGATTATCTCAGAGAGCTCTTCACTCAGGCCCTGAAAAACGCTGGCGACGTCGAGGATGGCGAGTACGACTGGATGAAGATCAACAAAGATTCGGGAAAGGGGTGGGACTCGATGAAGAATCATGGCGCAGCATACTTGCACAACCCAAACGCGCGCCCCGGTCCTTCTCAAATGGAGCTGCACAGTGGTCATCGTCCTGGGAATACCACCTCTCAACAGCAGGCTCAGAATCTCACTGTCGGCCGTTTAAACGCCGCGCAGCCCCCTCCTCCATCGCCGATCAAGCAGATGGGGAGCAAGAGAGATCGGCCAAACGCCCCAGGCGCACTGCCAGCCCAGCGGATGAGTGGAACCGGTCTTCGAGAAATGGGTACCCCGACTGGCTCAACCCAGGCCCAGTTCCAGAACAGCACCCAGAACCTCCCTCAGCCGATAACGACCCAGCAGGGCCCCATGACGGCGGCCGGCCAGCCTAGTGCTCGACCCGCCGAGACTCAGCAGCCCAGCGGGTTCCAGAAGTTCATGAAGACCATTTGCTGTGGCTAAGAAAGCGTTTTTGTTTTGCGAGTTTTTTGGGGATTTATTTTACTATGCATGGCTGCGACATTGTACCCCGGCAAATTATGTCGACGCCCCTCTTAATTCTACTGGAGATTTGGTTCCTTAAAAAAACGTTTACCTGCTGGCATGGCGGACATTTGTTCTCTGAATCCGGGCACCTGTATAGCTTGGCCAAAGACTAGATGGCGACAGAGAGCTGCAGGGCCTGGACTAATGAAAGGCGATGGATCGTTCAAGGCGACAACGCTCTGGCTTGGAAACAATTAGCGAATCGATTTATTCCATAACACCACATCCATGTCATACCACCTACCACTCAATAGAAGAACCGCGGCACTGATGGGAGTACATGTCCATTACGACCAACCGAGAAGGAGTTGAGAGAGAGAGAAAAAAAAACGACAGACGGATACTGGTCTTGATTTTTAGGTTGGACTTTTTTCTTTTTTCTTTTTTTCGTTTTATTATTTCCTTTTTTTCTTATGTCTGACATTCCATTACGAAACCATACTACACCACTTTCGATGTGCAGCGCAGCAAGGCGCAGGATGGTCACGAAGGGCAGCATTGGGTCTGGTCCAGGTGTACTTTTCTTTTTACTCTATTTGCACCGTCTATATAATAAGTCTTGCGAGGTTTGCGAATCATGGAGTGGTGAAGAATGAGATAGAGACGGGGGAAGGGGGAGCGAAGAGCCGGCATGGATGTGTATAGAGAGAGAGAGAGAGACGGAGTCGAGGTAGCAACAGCATTTGGCGTGTGACAGTTCAGAAATTGGCGAGTTTTGTATGGCGGAGAGAGATGTCTTTTGAGAGTTTGGGATCCGTCATTAGGTAGGGAGTTATTCATCGGTATACCTTGTAATGGAATTAGGATTGTCCAAAAAAACAAAAACGAAACGAGTAAACTAAAAAAAAAATTAACTGGAGCAATTACTATCGACTTTTTTTTTCATTTCAATTTGTCGTAACTACGCTACGCATCATGCATTAAGTAAATAGACAGCCTCATCCCTTTTTCATCGTATTCCTGATGTGCACCATGATGGAGATGTTCCCGATGCTTAGATCTGGATTTGATTCGTGGTTTGTTTTGTTTCTCAGCTCCGACACATGATTCTGATAAATTATCCCCAAATAGCAATAATTCCACCCTCTGTGCTCTATCTCCCTTTTAATGTGTCCTCTAAGTAAGCTTCTGCTTGATGAAGAAAGAGCGTAGATGTGAGAGTTGCCATGCACAAGTAGCACCGAGAACGACGAGCTGAATGATGATCCATCGAATAACGCGGGCGTTGGTAGATTCGGACTGGTCTCTGAACTCGGCTTCTCGCTCCTGTCGGGTATAAATTAGTAATTGACATATACAAATATACAACGGAGAGGAAGAAAGCACTGACTCTCTGGAAGACCTGTTCCCTGCGAATATCGTTGAGCCTGGCATTGAGATCCTTGACACGGGAGGTAATGTCCTTGAGCTTGTCCTTGTCGTCGCTCTCGATCTGGCTGGTCTCGCCAATCACCATGTCGAGGCGCAGCTTGATGCCGCCATTGGGGTTCGCCATAGAGAGCCAGCCCGGGCGGCCGCTGCTGGACGAGGGCATGAAGCAGATCTTGTGGTCGCCCGCATCGGCGGCGGAGAAGGTGAAGCGGCCGGAAGAGGTGCCTCGCTGGGAGACGACACGGTGGTTGTTGTCGAAGATTTCCTGTCAAGGCATTGTTGTGTTAGCTGGCGACTTGTCTAAATTTTTTTTGTCCGCAAGAAGAAAAAAAAAAGTAAACAAAAGGGAGAAAAGAAAGAAGCGCGTTGCATGCACATACGTCAACGGTGATGTAGATTGTGATGCCCTGGTGCTGCTGCCACATGTTCGCCCGCTCATCCCACTCCTCGGCTGCATAGTGGCCCACGACGAGAGTATCTTTGGGGAGCTCCTCATAGAAACACTTGGGAGTGCCTCCATCGACATAGAAGTAGAGGGCTTGCGCCGCAGCCACGAGGGACGCCAGAGAAAAGAGGGACTTCATCTTGTTGTTTGTGAGGGGGGAAGCTCCGTCGTTGCGATGATTGTATCTGGGAAGCTGCTTGCGCGGACCACCGATTCTCTCTCCCTTTTGCTTTTGCTCTGGCAGGACAAGGCAAAAGTATGAATGCTTGCTGGAGAATTGCAATTGGGGCCTTCTCGCCTTGCCGTGGAAGAGCGGAGAGTCAAGGTGAGGATGCAATTGCCGGTCGAGCCTCCCTTGGTTTGTATGGTGGTCACTTCACCTCGAGTCCCTCCTTGGCGGGCGAAGCTGCCACGTTCAAAAAATCCAGGGGTCCCTTCGCTGCACAGCGGCGGGTCACGTGCATGCGGCCGGCTGCCCAGAACGCGCTTTTCAGACTTCCAAACTACTGTTTCCAACTGCAAACCATCAGCCTTGCACTATCGTTGCCGGTTTCTTCTGTTTTTCTCTCTCATTCGGTACAGGCTGTATCTGCTCTCGACATCTATGTACGCTTGGTCGCATTAATCACCCCCAGTCCAAACGATAATCATCATCTTCCCGATTGAATACTTTTTTTTTCCTTGTCATTTCCGCTTTCGAGATAACAAAGCGATGACGGCATAAATTTAATTCTCCCCAACGCTTCTCGCACCTCGTACACTTACCGATAAACACTTCCACAATGACATCCTCCGACGTTCGAGACGTTCTCAACCTGCCCGACGGCGCTGCTGGCGGCCCTCGCCCCTCCAAGAAACAGAAAATCTCCGCACCACGCCCCAACCTCAAAGGTCTTGCACGCGAGGTGCACAATCTGGGCGGCGACAATCCCATTGCCATCGTTCCCGAGGTCACACAGTTCAAGAAGCGCCGATTCGTTAGTCGCAAGCCTGCTGCGCGATGGGAGCTGCGGCCGTTTCGAAACTCTGGAAGGAAGGATGCAAGTCTGGTTCTGAGGCACTGGAGAAGGGCAGAAGATGGGAAGCAGTCTTCCGCTACGGTGGGAGGCGAAGGGCAGCAAAGACCAACCGGAGAGGGCAACGGGCCTGCGACAAAGGATGAGGAGGACGAGGAGGAACCTGAAGACTCCTTGTATGCCAAGTATAATGTTCAGGTTTCTGTACCTCAGTACAGCGATGACCAGTATCACCAAGTCCTGGAGAATCCCGACTGGTCCAAAGAAGAGACTGACTACTTGATGGAGCTGGTGCGAGACTTTGATATTAGGTGGCCCCTCATATGGGATCGCTATGAATGGAGTCCACCTGCTACTAATGGAGCGGCCGACGCCGATGGTGACGAGAGTAAGGCTATCGTACCAGCTACCCGATCCCGATCAATGGAAGACCTCAAGGCGAGATATTATGAAGTGGCTTCTAGAATGATGGCTGTCCAGAAGCCCGTCCAATATATGACGCAACCTGAGTTTGCGCTGCACGAGTTGATGGCGCACTTCAACCCCCAACAGGAAAAGCTGCGCAAGGACTTTGCGCTCAATTCCTTTGGGCGTTCCCGCGAGGAGGCTCGTGAAGAAGAGTCACTACTACTTGAAATTAAACGGATATTGGCTCGGAGCGATAGATTTAACGAGGAGCGGAGGGAGCTGTACAACCGCCTCGACTACCCCCATGCGGAGCAAGATATCAGCACCTTCAAATCATCCGCTGGCTTACAGACGTTGCTTCAGAACTTGATGAGCGCCGATAAATCCAAGAAGCGAAAGTCCATCATGGGTGCTGATGTGCCTACGCCCTCAGGCCAGCCTACTCCCCAGCAGGCAGTTCCGGAGAATGGAAGACGTGATAGCGCAGCAGCTTCCACCGGCCCGCGCGAGTCCAATGCGCCAGCAACCGCTCCCACCACGGGTAACAAGAAGGCTCAGCAGCAGCAACAACAGCAGCAACAGCAACAGCAACAGCAACAACAGCAACAGCAGCAGCAGCAACAGCAGCAGCAATCACAACAACAGCCTCAGGAACGTAGGAAGCTTACCGAACAGGAGGAAATTCTCTACGGTGTCACACATCATGAGCGCCTTGGCTCTGGCCCTACGTTCCGGACAGAGAAAATTAACAAGCTATTCTCTCACAAATCCAACCAGCAGCAATTACGTATTACCAATACCCTCAATGAGCTGGATGTTCCTGCCAAGCTGGCTATGCCCACAGCGGCGACGACTCACGCATTCGAGCAGCTTCTGGCATCCGTTAATAGCCTCCTTGATGCTCGGAAGGTCACAGACAAGATCGACGCAGAGATCAAGCTGGAATTGGCCAAGAAAGCTGAGCGAGAGAAGACTTTGGGCCATCAAGAGACCGAAAAGTCCGAAGACGCTGATGGCGAGGCTAAAGACGATGCAGCGGCAGAAGCAGCGGCAGACGAGCCCTCCAAAGAAGATGACGGAGATGGTGCCGAAGCCGATCCTGCGGATGGTGAGAAAGATGAGGAAGAGGATGCAGCGCCATCCGACGAAGCGACGGCTCAGCCATCTGTGGAACAGGACGATGACGATGCGGACAAAGGGAAACTGGAAGGCGCTGGTACCGCTCATAAGCGGAGTGCCAGTGTGTTGAGCTCCGTGAGCGACAAGAGTGCGAAAAGACAAAAGAAATGAATGTTTGGTACCCTTCAGGTACCGGTACTTAGCCTCTACGCGCCCATTATCATCATCTGGATCTATCAATAACAGGGAGGGACCCTGTCGTTGAGGAAATAAGAGTACGCGGCATGGCAAAGCGAGATCATCTAAGATGCGCGAGCCCACTTCGGCACAATGCTATATGTAGCACGCATTGAATGGCAAAAAAACATTAGCGGCTAATGATATTACCCAGGGATGTTCACAGCGCTTGGGCAAAGATGAGCATACACATGAAACTAGTGACTCCATGCTGAGTCGGGAAGCCGAGCGCTTCTGCTTGGAAAGGATTCTACGGGGGACAGTTGTTTCTTTGGCTTCCTGTGCTTGGAAGCGCCATGGCCGCAGAGCAGGTCTCGGGAGACGATCATGCAGGTCCAACGTATGGTGACGTCTTTGTGGGCGCGTGAAGCGAGAGGGGAGGGGGAGAGCAGTTCGCAACGCGCATATGCTCCTTGCGGCGCATAAACAAATGGGATGAACTAGGGGATCCGCACGAAACAGAGTTTTCAGAGTACATATATGATATGGGGCTTGACTAGGGGTCAATTGTTTGAAAGAAGCCGAGGGGGGAGATGAGAGCTGCGTTGACGGGTTCATGAATGATGTCTCAATAAAGCTCATGCTGCTTTTAGACAGTTGCATTGAGGCTATATCTTAATATAGCAACATCTTCTCTAAAAATAACACCTCCCCTGATCTCGCGTGGAATTACAAGATCGAGATAGCTATATCTGGGCTTCATGAACTAGCATCTGGACGTTCCAGGGGGGGGGGGAGAGAGATGGAGGGGCGTGTATGATGCAACAAGAGTCACGGCGGTACCGCGAACATGGAATGGGTTCAGGAACACCAGTCAGGGAACATCGGGATGCATGCATAGGGCACTGCGGTGGGACTTTGACGGAGGAAAATCTGCAGGGAGGGGAGACGGGAAGGAAGACAGAAATAGAAACAAAACACCAAGAAACATGATATATTACCCGCTGGTGCTCGTTGTCTAGTTGTGTAAGTGGAGAAGGGTCGGCGCGACTCCATCACGATATTGGTTCGTGGGCGGGTAGGAGTTTTTGTCGTTGGTGTTGTTGTTGGGCCATGGAGAAACCATTTGGGGTGAGCCGCCGCCAAATATGCAAGGTCCGAGTTGATGCCTTGCATGAACAAGATAAAAATAGACAGAATACTACCTCTTCTGCAGCTGCAGTTCAGGGGAAGCGATGACTGGGCGCCCAGACAAACCCATCTTGAAAATTCAGAGATTGGAGGGCAAAGGCAGAATCATTCTAGAAGTTGCACGCCTATCCCGAGCGCTTAGTAGTTGAGCGGCTATTTCGAGGGAAACCATTGGACGGGCGAGGGCTATTCCGGCGGTGTGTGGGGGTGGAGAGAGAGAGAGAGGGAGAGAGAGATGATGGAAATAAACTGATGCTTGTAATTCTCATTGCAGCCCGCCAAGTCTCTTCGTGGAAAACACATCCGATGAACCCTGTGGATAGGTGCTATTTTTGGCTACGACGCCCTTTTTTGATTGAACGATGATGCAACATGGGGTTTTCGCATGATTATCGTGATGCAAAGAGCAAGAAAATATGACGGCGGTATTGTGAGCAAAGGGAGACCAATTTGCCAGGTAAGAAACGGAATACGACGTGCTGTGATTGGCCCATTGCGCATGCGCGCCCAGTATCGTTTCAAAGGACGTGAAATCCATCTGCCTCTGTTCTGTGTGAATGACCTCAGCTCCAGCGGATTCTTGGCAGTCGGCGATTTTGTGCTCCGTGCTCCGTACAAGTTTGTTTTGTCAGGTGAACCTGGTCAAAGCTGTACATCTCGGCAATGTTTGCCAGATTCGAACATTGGTAGGTGAGTTTTCCTCCCCCAGGCCAAGCAAAGTCAGGCAACCGCTGCGGAATACGAAGCATGGGAGCAAATGCGGAGCATCAGAGGACAAGAGAAATCGCAGAGTGAAGAAACGATTTTCCGGCCCGGCGCTCCCTTGTCCGCTGCGCGCTTGCAAACCGCCAACTTAATTTTAGCCTCGCTAAGCAGCAAAAGGCAACCCAAGCACAGGCCACGGACGAAAATCTTGGGCCCAACAGCACACGCCCCAACCCCCACTTCGACTTCTTTTTTTGGTGCCTCTTCCTGCTCCTGGCGTCATGGTTCTTTGCCGTCTCTTGTTAGCTCGTGCCACGAGGGCCAGACACGGAGGAACTTCAGCAGAGCAAGATGGTCTCCAGCCAACAACACACCCGCTTGTCCCCTTGTTGCCGCTAGTAGTGATTAATTGTAGGCCAGCCACCAAGACTATTTTCGCAGACAGCCTCTTCTCAGCTTTCTCCACCTGGACGCCAATCTCGTGCCGCACCATGACCATCAGAGCTTCGCCTCTGCGCTTCAAGTACTCCGTAGTGGCCAGAGGGCACGCAGGTACAAGTAAGCAGATCTTGGCACATGGCCAGTCTTATATGCGTCTTATCTCGCATCTGGCCTTGTCTGGAATCTGACAGATGGATGAACAGTCACACTCGTCGGGACCTCCCCTCCCGTAAGAAGGTCCTGTCAGTTATAGCATTGCTAGTACTCCGTAGCAGTACCACTAACTATTTCCTTAGGGCCAACAACATCAACACGCTTTCGCGATGCCTCTGAATATGCATTCCCTCAGGCACCTTTTCCCATCTGGGAATAGAGTCTTCGGCCTGATATCCCGCGCGTAGTTGATCCAGAGCTGAAAGGATCCCGCTAGACTTTCGAAGCGACGGTGGTGATTGTTTCGTCGCAGTAGGTCTACTACCTTGCTTATGTGCAAGTAGAACATGCCGTGTCACTGGCGGGGTTCGTGGAAGGGTAATTACAGCCTTTGCCGCTCTTCTGTTTGCTTGCCGTGGCTTTTCAAGGCTTGCTGAGTCTGATGACAATTTACGGAATCCAACCCAGTGTAGCTGCATCGGATCACTTCAGCAAAGCCAAGGGAGCGTTGTGTGATGCTTGGCCTGCTGACTCAATGTTGCCATTGCTGCGTAATCCTGTATTCTGTCTGTAACAATACGCACCTTGCAGTGTCAAATCATGCATCTACAACTCTAGATATCCCATAGAAGGAGTGTTACCCCAAAGGAGACGGGTGTGCACTGCTTTAGGGCAGTCTAAGCACTCCGCGTTAGGCATCACCTTTGACGACCTCCCCAAATATCCACGGGAACAAGGGCCACAACAACATCAAGGCAGATACGGAGTAGACGAGGAGCTTTCTAACTGCAAGAACGGAATAGGTCTCTGAATACGGTCTTGCGACGCCCTGGTCCCTGATTCTCTTGCTGGCTTTAGGAGCTTGTGAAATAAAGATGATGTGATTGTACAAAAATGTAATCAAATTGTGGTCGAGTTAGTGGCCGATTTGCAAATTCAACGAGTGCTCGATTACGGGAATTAGCATCTAGCCGCCGGGTGGATTTGCTCCGGCGGCTATCCTGGCATCATACAGAGGAAGTTAGCAAAGTGTCAATTGTGGCGTCCTTCCTCGGCCTAAGGCTTTCCGGCGGTGTGATATCTCAGCATCTTCGCAGACAAGCGTTTCAAGCCGAACCAAGTCACGAATTTTCTGGCCAAGATCCCACATGCTGTGCTTGGTCATGTGTTACCAGGAGCCCAAAGCCGACCCTCAAAGGATGGTGTGGCGTGGTGAACTGTGCTAGCCACGATAGCGAAAATCCTTTGGGCTAACAAACTTGGACAAGCAAGCATGCAAAAGCGATGCGACGAAGAAGGCCGTTACCTCTTACTAGAGGATGGCTCGCACATGCTGTAGTCTGGTCCCCCGCAGCTGTTCAACGTAGAGCAGTGTGGTCGACTGCGTAAGTCGTTTCGTTCAATCTTGGGGTCCTCAGAACTACAACATAAAAAGCAGCCTCGGGTGCCATTCTAAAGAGTTTTGGCGTACAAGGGCACTTCATCAACCAGCCATGCTGCCATGAAATCTGAGTAGTGGCTTGAAGACTCAAGATTTTCTTCAAGCCTTATAGGCAGTTGTAGCGCGCCCTCGTTTGGAATGGGTCGCTGCGAGCATCCCGACAGTGCCATAGGTCTTGGAGGGCGCCGGAGCAGGAGCGAAGGCTAACGCTAGTGGAACGGTGCACGTTCAGCGGGTGAATAGTCGGGCGTACGTGGCCTGACACAGCCGCGGGCGGCGGCGATACGAGACGGCGGTGCTAAACGCGGCGTTAAAACACTATGTAGCAGTTGTTTGACGGCCACTCCCTGGTCTCTGAGCTCCTATTGGCTCATGGGGTCGGGCAACAGCCGATGCCCTGGTGGCTTGTGGTGAGGTTGGGCGCGCATTCTCTGGCCTCTTCTTGCCGACAGAGATGGAGAAGATGGGTATTGAAGCTCCCAAGCCGCCATTGCAAGTAATAGAAGCACAACTAGCTGCTGCTGCGCGTGGGCAGCTGTAGGCGGATAATCACAGGCGGGCTATTACACCTTGCTCCTTGGCGGGTGCGGTGTCTCTCTTGGTAATAAGCAAGCTGACAGCCGCTGGTCTTAGAGCCTTCTGGGGAGTACGGCGTGCAAGCAGACCAACTCTGCAGTAATGAACCTATGAACTTATCCGGGAACCCTGCCTTGATGATTTCTCACACAGAACATGACCAACTAGACGTCTGTTAGGGTTGTTGTCCCACTTAGATGAGTGGCCGGTAAGATCTGGGCACAGATGTCATTTCACGATCCCGGCAATACAAGCACACCAACATACGACAGGTGCTCGTAGTATAAGTTCAAAAGGCTGGATTTGACAGGCGAGCCAGTGTGACAGTGCTTCACAGATGCTGTGTACGAAGGAGCCAAAACCCGAGTGCCGTACGACGGTTTCGACATGAGACGCCTTGTTGTTCCGCCGATTTCTCGGACATAGTCCTCTATGGACCGATCTACGCAGCAAGTAGAGGTGATTGCCACACAAACTGCTTTTTGATCGGGTATAGGCCGCGTGCACGCGGATAGCTACTCGCGTTGTGGCCAGTGACTGGCGGGATAGACGGCGAAAGCCCTGTGATAACTGGTGGCGCCTGGAGCCAGAGGCATCCATGGATTGGCTATGGAGGTGTAGGTGGTCGCCGCACGTTGCCGCATCAGGGCCCCAAAAACGGGTCTTGCTTGTTGGAATGGATACTTGGCGACGATGGCGGCCGCGGCTCGCCTTTGGGAGGGTGGCACCCCTTGCGACGGTACCCGGATCGGTTGGGCGCGAAAGGTGGAACAGTGCTCCGTAGGAAGGGATTGAGACCAGAACCTGGCTTGGGCGCAGCAGCGACAGGCCCGGCATCCGGACAGGGGACTTGACTGCAGAGTACTCGTAGTGCTGCCATGATGCACGAGAAGGAAAGGGAAAGACCTGGGGCGTTTCCAACTCGATCCCTTGTCAGCGTGGCCTTGAGAGGCAAATCGATATTCTCAGCGCCACAGGCGGCTCCGTACAAGAGGATAGCAACGAGAGCAGAGTGTAGGGATGTGAAATGAGGGTCGAAGCAAGCAAATAAAGAAAGCCGGGAAAAGACAGCGAGAGTGAGAGTGAGAGTGGGAGGAGCAGTGATGCAAGGAGAGATGCAACGACGCTATCGTGGTGTGTTTTGGGGGACGCCAGAGCGGGGGAGGTAAAAAAACCTGCGGAAAAAAGCTGCATCCTTTGTTGGTCCGTTGGTTCAGTAAGGAGGCAAGTGCGATGTACAGTATGGAGTACGACTCGGGCTATTCTTTCCTTGAGCTGTTGGCACTACTTTTAGCTGCGTCGACGCCAAGTTTAGTAACAGTATTACTACTGCTACAAGGACGAAGTAGAGTTGCTAGGCATCATTCAACAGTAGCGCGCATCTCCAGGATATTCCGAGCCCTTGGCCGCTGACCTCGCCGTGGTTCATGCTCCCTTCTTCACCGTCTGGCGGCATCCAAGCGGATGCCAGGAACGGCGATTCATGGCGGACGAGGGGCCGCGCATGGTTCGACTTGATTCGTACGGCACGACAGATGCAACCTCTCTATCTGGGCAGACGTCTTGTACGTATCACGTCTCCTCTCTTCTCATGCGCGCGGGCTTACAAGTACTACATGTAGGAGCAAGTAGCGGCGGCTTCATGCCAATCGCATCCCCGGCGAACGAAAAGAACGCTAGAAGACGGGCCAGGCGGCTTGGAAGACGGACAAGACTTGCGTCGTCGAGGTTCCGCGCGCGCGCTGCGCTCACTCCTCTGCGTAGCACTAGTATGTGGTAACCGAGAGGGCGGAGCCGCGGCAACACCGCTTACTGCGGTCACACCTATCTCCACCCTGGGCGAATCGTGGGCAAGGGCCTCGTTTGCGAAAAGGCCCTCAGTCTGCTGCTGCTACCTCAGGTTCGAATCTCGTCAGGGTTTGCTGGCTCTGCAAAGCTTAGCACAGAGTGGGGGAAAGCGGCCAGACCAAACGACGGACATGTCACGGCTAGACCCCCTTGCTACCCGCTGCCAGCGTTGACTGCTAGAGCGAGAATTTCAGACTCGATATTGCGCCCTGCGCTGGCGTGCCAGATTTTCTTTGCTCCGTGCGGTCGTGGATGACGCTGTTGATGGAGCAAGCTGAGCCACGGGCACGCTTCTTGAGGCGGCGATGAAGAAATACTGTCATCTGTGCTAGGGCAGCGGTTGAGATTGCAAGACGAAGCACACCCCCCTCTTGTCGCGGAACGCCGCTCCCTTCTGCCTCCGTGTCTGCCACTGAGCGTTACCGAAAACTGCCGCCTCTGGGATTGCATATCCGTCTCGCTGGCCTTGTCTTACTGCACCGGCCATCGCATCACACCCTCTTGCACAGATGGGCCTGGTGTTCGGAGGGCTCCTGGGCATCCACTCACACTTGCGCCTTTGCGCGCATGCACGCACACACTTCTGCATTGCTCCAAGCACACGCGCACCTGTACTTCGTACTAGGTAGCGCAATTTAGCAGTTTGCCGACCGACCTTATTACGTACCTGGGCAGGCCGCCGTGGCTTTGGGCTGAGGCCCTGGCGCTCTGGCGAATTGCCACATGCAATGGCAGCCAGGTACCAGGGAGCTAGGTTCAAGGTTGCTGAGTTTGTACTAGCAGGACTGCTACATGCAACGGGCGATTGTCGCTCTAGGTGAGGCGTTGGCGCACTCGGTTGGGTCCAGTGAGAAGCGCCGCCTATTAGCTCCCACGCTTCCCACGCTTCCATGGGCCAAGCACTGGCTGTGATCCTTTCTCCATTCACCGTACTGTCCTCTGTACGGAGTACTTTTTTTTACGGGGAACCCATTCACTCGCACGCTGGAGGGGGGGGGGGTGTGGCCCTGGAAGTGATGCTGGGTTGAGCGATCGACTCCGGCACTGCAAAATGCTGCTTTGTTCAGCATGCCAATCCCCCATGTTCTCATCCCATCTGGCCGTCCCCAGGCCATGGCAGCTGCTATCAGCCAAGAGACCCCATCATGTGCGTCCTTTTGATGCTCCATCCGGCTGCCAATACTCCGTGCCATGTATGGGGCGCGCACGCACACACTTGGACGGTGCCTTGCCTGTTGTTAGTAGGAGTAGCCAAGTAGAGGAGGTCTGTCACTTTGTGTATCTGTACGAGCAGTACTTGGTGCATGCATCAAAAGAGCCGCTTTCCTTAGGTGCATCTCGGTACATTTCCGGGTCTCTTTCATGGACGTGGATCCTGTGTGTTTCTCGCCTCGCCCTCGAAGGACCGTTTCTGTGGCCATATCTCCATGTCTCCCCCCTCTCAACCCACGTCGTCTCGGTGTCCTTGGCATTGATCCGCGAACCGTCACTCTCCTTTCTTCTTTCCTTTCCATCCCTTCCTCTTGGAGGGCATCCGGTACGGACATTACTTGTAGCTGCCTGTCTGCTCCTTGTTTGCCGCTCTGCTCCTCTCCCTCCCCATCCTCCCCATCCCAGCCGCTGCCTGCGCCGCGTTGACCTGGGACAAGCATTGACTGCGAGCTGGTTCAAATCTATCGCCGGCGATAGTTTTAAGCTGCTCATCACTGCGTGCTCTTCATCACTTCCATCACGACTAATAGGCATTTCTTACCATCTCATCATCTGGCCGTGCATTGCTCTGCCAAGTAATTGCGGAATTCCATAGTCCGGAGTACAGGTACACGCCTCCAGCTCGTTTCTGCTGAACTGGCCACCCCCCCTTGGCTAGCAGGCGCAGCATAATCGCGCGTGTAAAAAAAAAAAGCTACCTAAGCCCCCCAAGCGCGACCTTGGAAACTTCAACCAGCCCCCCAGCTCTTCCGCCTCGACACCTTCTCTCACCTCCCACTCGGCTCTTTCGACAGCATCTGCACGCAGCAAACTCTTTGGACTCGGGCCGTCAAACGGCTTGCGCTACTTGGCCGTCGCCCTGCACCGCATTGAATTTTGGAGGAGGAGGATCCAAAGGGCGACAATTCATCGATCGAGCCGCATTGAACTGCAGCCGGCTCAACGATCCGCTCGCTCGCTCGCTCACTCATTTGCGCGTGTCTCCGCGCCCTCGCTCTCATCTGCGTTGGCAACGGCCAGTTTCGCACTCGCTTCACCATTTCGACACCCACGAGCCCTCATCATTTCAGGCGAGGGCCTGGCAGGTTTGACGTCTTCTGCAGCGCGCTTTAATCATTTTGTTTCCTTTGGTGGAGTGTGAATTTCGCTGCATAGCGGTGCCTGCTCAGATCTCACTCAGCAACAGTCTCACTCGCGCAGCTTTTGGTCAAGCGCAGCTCGGTGCTTTTTATAGCACAACAATCGTGGTTTTGAGGGACTTGATAACCCCCACAAGGAGGTATTCATTCACTGAAATTTCATCTCGTTGAAGCAAAAGGATTGGCGGCTTTTCCTCGTCACCATCAATACCACCAGACAAGTATATCTTGTTCAAAGACCTAAAAGAAAGTCATCACCAATAATTATTTAACACACAGTTCCTCACATCTGGCCTGTCTTTGTGCCTAGTCTATCGTAGGGTCGTTAAAGGCTACCTGGCCGCCGACACTGCACCAACATGTCTACCTTCACTGCCCTCAATGGCGCTTCATCAAAGCTGACAGAACCTCCGGCGGCGCCGGGTGACAAAAGCTCTGCTGCCGAAGAACGTCTCGGAGGATCAGCGTCAACTATTACGGTAGCGACAGCACCTGAACCGCCATCAACAGCATCTCAGCGGGAGTCTTGGACACCGCAGAGTGTGGAGAGGACGATACATGTTGCAACCTATCCGGAAATTGAAGGGTCACATAAGCGTAAGCGTTCGGGATCCGTGGAGATTCGGAGAGAACTTCCAGTGCAGGAGCGCACTCCGGATACCGCAACGGCTCCGTCGCACAACGAGGCCCGCGATCACTACGGGACCCCTCAGAGAGACTACCGGCCTTACGGCGATGAGCAACGGGAGCGTGAAAAGGACGTGTGGTATTCACATCAAGCTCGAGATGAGAGAAATCCCTATGAGACTCAGCAGAACTCAGCAATTTCATCACAGGGCAACACGGAAGAACAGATTGGAGAGGCTTTGAGGCGGGCTACAGGTCAAATGGACCACAGCGACTACACCAACACGAGCCCCGATGGTGATGATCGATCAATCACCCTCTATGGGGGTTCGTATGGCGACCACAGAGGCGATTCGATTCTCCAGCATGACCCGAAGAAGCGGAAGCGAAATTTCAGCAATCGCACCAAGACAGGTTGCCTGACGTGCCGAAAGAGGAAGAAGAAGTGTGACGAGCAGAAGCCCGAATGTAAGTTTCTTGCCATGGAGGCGCTTTTCATCTCCGTTTTGAGTGAACCCGGTTCTAACAGCACAATAGGCAGTAATTGCATTCGTGGCGGGTTTCTCTGTGCTGGTTATCCGCCGCAGAGGGGGCCAGGCTGGCAAAAGCCAGATAACAAGGCCACTGCAGTTCCTCTCGAATCCAAAGACCCGAGCTACGTGCCCCCTGGTGCGTATGGCATGCCGCAACCTCAACCACAACCTCAGTCACAGCCTCCTCAACAGCCAGCCTCGGTGCCCGGGCCGGGTCCGATACCACCCCCTTACGGGCCCCAGCCTGTCAAAAGGGAGTCGTTGACCCATTATCGTGGCCAGCCTCTCAGGATAGATCCTCCCCAGAGCCGGCCAGTGATCATTTCGGACGACGACCGGCCAACCGCGTCAACTATCCCTAGTGCATCCGTGACGAGTCCTGACAACAAGCTGTCTGCACTGCCGTACACTCCCGCTAATGTCTTTCCCACGCCTGTGAGCGCAAACACTCAAGCACCACCATTCGAGAGGATGGCAAAGGAATACCAGCGGGTGCCTCCGCTACACGATCTGAGCCGAACCGAGCCTGAGACTCCCCATCCAGGCAATCAGCTGCCACAAATCAACATCCTGCATCCGACGAGGACTAACAGCCCCACGCCTCGTCCTCAGCCTCCTGTAACATCAAATGCACAAATGGCTGCACAGCTTGCACTCTCGCACTCACAGTTCCCTCCTCGACGAACCCAAAAGGAAGAGATGCTCTCTGGAAGGCACTTTTATCCGTTTGACAAAGAGCTCTGCCTCGAGCGAGAGCGATGCGCTGCTGCCTGTTGGAGATTCAACAACCTCACAACACCCCCAACGAATGGCATATCTCCCGAAGAGCGAGCGCGCCTGTTCCTAGAAATATTGCAGCCTCGCGACCCTGTCCGCGTATCCCCTACCGAAGCGTCTCCTGTCACCAACGTTGGACGAGTTGGACGTCATGTTGCCGTCGAAACTCCCTTTGTATGTGATTATGGTTACAACATTTCCATCGGCAACGACGTCGTTATTGGGCGAAACTGTACCATCAACGACGTTTGTGAAGTCAAGATTGGGGATAACTGTGTCATCGGTCCTAATGTCAGCATCTTTACTGCGTCCCTTCCCATTGACCCTAAGAAACGTCAAGGAGGACAGGGGCCGCAGTTTGGCAGACCTATTGTTATAGAGCAGGATTGTTGGATTGGTGGTGGTGCTATCATCTTGCCTGGCCGGACCATTGGCAAGGGAAGCACTGTAGGAGCTGGATCTATTGTCACAAAGGTATGTGTGTTGTTGAAAGAAGAATACCCCCACCCCCCCTTTTATTGTGGAAACGCAGAATGTCAGTACTAATGGAGACATCTTGCAGGATGTACCTCCCTTCACTATTGTGGCCGGGAACCCTGCGCGCGTGCTTCGCGGCATTGCGTCTTAATCTCAATCTGTTATTTTCCTTGGGGCGCATGCTTTTGCATCTTGTGCTAATGATACCCAAGCGTGCGCGTATACCGGAAAGTTGTGTGTATAAATACGCAGTCTCATACGAAATGTTCTTTTTCCTTTCCCTTTCTCTTGAACTACAAGCTCTTGTTACTATCGCGTCGTTTTTTTTTTCTTTTTCTTTTTTTCCTATACTTTTCTATTTTCATTTACAGGAACAAGAAAGCAAAAGTTTGTGGGCGTTATGTTTAATGACATGTAACGTGGCACCTCGCGGGACACGTGGGCGGGTATGGAATTTGGAGTGGCAAACGTATATGGATAGGATAGCTGGGCTGGGCTTGGCTTTGACGCTTTTAAACAGAGGGCCCTCGGCCGAGGGATGTGATTGAAAGAGTATGTTGGGATCTTTTGATTAGCGATGCGTGCGATTTTTTTTTGTTATGCTCTCTTGTGTCTATCATCGACTTTAGGCTCTGAGAGGGGAACCAAATAGTGTGTGTGGACTTGGGATATGAATAATGTGCCTGGTGGGCCATCTGGACAGGCTGCGCGGCTTCTCTTGTTTTTTCTTCTTTTTCTTTTTTCCTTTTCTTGTTTGATTTTGTGAGATCGTGCGAATGATGTTCCCCCTGCCTCCCTCCAAGCTAAGAGTTTGGATTAGACGAGATCAATTAAAGACATACCATTATTGAACGCATATCACTGGGGAGTTGATGACTCTTCTTCATTGTTTCAACACTTTGTTGCCAACTAGTAGTAATGCTTGTATGATACTCGCGAGTAACGACTAACTAGACAACCATTAAGTCATGAATATAGTACACTGTAGGCATGGGTGACATAATCTGCAGCCTGCCTTCTTCCTGGTAGGTAGGTAGGTTGTAATCTACATAAAATATCACAATAGGTAAATACTGCGGAAGGGTGGTAGCTTGGGGAGACGCAGAGCACGTTACGCCACGTAGCGTAGCAATTGCGAGCATGGGATGTGTCCCCGTTTACCGCGCCCATGCCGTTTCTCTTTTTTCCTTTGGCGCTGGCTCCTAAGCTGGACGATGGGAGAGGGGCTATAAACTGGTATCGGCGAAGAATTGTCTCCATGATCTGGAATCAGGCTGGATGTATTGGTCGAGAGAGCTCTATTTTGAGCATGTTAGGTTTGCATGTTGGACTGAGGAGGATTTTTGGTAAGGGGAAGGGGAAGGGGGGGATACGAACCCAATCGAACATGTCGGTGTTATCAAACATGTCCTCGAAACTGGGCATGGCGGCGCCAACACCATCGCCGAAGAATGTGTCGTCTGCGGTATTATAGACTGGAATCTCGTTACTGCCGAGGGCCACTGTTTGCTGCATCATATCATCTGATGTCGTCGGAACGCTGCCGTAGCTTTGGAGAAGCGAGGAGCTGGGAGTATTAATCATCGGCCCGGAGCTTCCGGAAGCGTTGGTACTAGGGGGATCGATCCGGCTGAGGATAGCACGGAGCACTCTGGAGGCGTGGAAAGCGTCGGAGGAGGTGGTGCAGCGGGCGGACCAGATGGTATAAGCGGTGCGGAGTGTGGCAATACGCTTGACTCTGTCTTCCGGACTGGGGAAGAGGAAAGGGGGAGAGATTGTGTGAGTATCTGCACATGCTGGCAACCGGGTTGGGGGATGAGGGCTCACCTTATGTCTCTAGACTCGCTGAGATCTAAGCACATGACCATGGCGGCGAGCAAGAAGTGATGCAACGTCAGGTTCGAAACCATGAATCTTTCTTCGTACATCCTCCCTCCTACTCCAGTCTCTATGTCGAGCTCTGCCTGTATTTCTAGTATCCCGAGTGCTGACTCCCTGCAGATCTGTCTTGAGCCATCGTACTTGGCATCATGCTTATGTGTTGTTAGATACGGGCGATTGAGCACACACAGACTCTTGAGATACATCAACTCGAGCATTATGCGGTGCATAATGGTGTAGTTGGCATCCGTAAAGGAAGTGTTGCGGATCGTGCGAATACGCAGACAAGCAGGCACGGAGTCTCGCCAGTCCTGAAGTTCCCGATTCAGAGCAAGCGTTTCTGAGTAGGGAATCGGAGTGACAGCGAGGACGTGCCGCACTACACGGCGCATAACACGACAGAGCTTGGATTTGGTGATGCAAGCGAGGACAGGGATGGGATCTATGGGTGGACGAGGAGCGGGTAAGGAGACGGTGTCTTCGTCAAAGTCATCGTCGGTGAGATTTGTAGGGTGATCGACATCGCAGGCGTCCTGAGTGATGATGGGAGGCATGCCGTTCTGGAATGAAAATAAAAGGTCCGTCGATTGTATCAGGAACCACGTCCTGCGTCGCATCTCTGCCTCAAAGGGCGTCATGGCCCTGTTGCTCGAAACCTTGGTTGAATCGCGATGGTAGCCCTGCCTCTGCGCCAGCCGCACAACCAGCCCGTACAGCATCCACAGCGATGAGTCGGAATCCAGCTTCTGGACATTCCGAGAGTGGGCGTGCATGAGAAGGGCTTCGACGGAGAAGCGCTTCCCCTTGAAGTATTGCCCTGCGATGAGGCACTGGGCAGCCTTGGTCATGTAGAAGCGTGAGTCGGGCACGGAGAGGGACGGCGATGATGATGATGATGATGATGACGACGGCAGGGAGTCTGAGTCTTTGGTACTTGCGATCATTGTTCCGATGCTGAGGATGGAGAACAAGATGCTGATCCAAAGGAAGCCGACCGAGGAGGGATCTGTCCAGAAGGCCTCGTACCGGCGCTTGAACTGGTGCGTGTGGATAAAGATGACGGCGATGAATTTGGCCTTGAAGTAGGCCATGATGAGCTTGTCGGCTTCCTGTCTAGGCGGCAAGCTCTCCATGACCTCTTTGATAGTGATAGGTGGAACACCTCCCAGCACAACCTCTGGCTCTGCGACCTCTGCGTCATCTGGGGAGTTGGACTCTCTGTCGGTGCCCAGAATGTATTGGATATCGTGGATGCTCTCGACCAGCGCAGTCCACGATGTTGCCCCATGGTAGCTCGTTTCCAGCTCACTGCTATCCACCGGCGCCTCTTTGTCACTGCCTGCAGACCGCCGCCTCTCCTCGTGGCCATTGCCCAGTCCTGGTGGCATCTTTGGAAGGCGATTCTCGGCTAGTCCTCTCACCATTTGCTCAAGCTGATTGAGCTTCAACTGAACGTCGCGCCGACTGCTGCTGGCAGTTGCCCTGTCAGCCGTTGCCGACGATAAAACCGGTCCATACGAGCAGGCGTCACCTCCGCCGCGCTTCTCGCAGGCACCGCATGGATGTTGGCGATCGCATCTCGACTTGCGCCGCTGGCAGGCTGTGCAAGAGACGGTTTGGCGGGAGCGCTTCACACGATGAGCGTCTGTTGCGCGGAAGACGGAGGTGAATTGAGAGATGCCTGAATTGGGCATGAATGCTGTAAGGTATGGAAATGCCTTTTGCTTTTGGAAACCCTGGACGATGAATACTTGATGAGAGTGAGATGCTCAGTCTGGGTGGGCTTCGGCGTTGGTAATGGAGACTTCAGATGCTGCGAGCCCGCGTTGAGTTTGACCGTATTCTCCAATTGATATGATCGACTATCGCAACGATAAACCAATCTATGTTATTTGAATAGAACAAGCGATGATGGCATTGCAGAGAATCATTAATTGCTACTTTGCGCCTTCGCAGTAGGTTGAGGACATACTAGTTGTAAAGTCCGTAAGTCCGAACTACGGGTACTTTACACGGTAGGTCATCAACTATACGCACCCTAAATGCTGCGCTACTGATATCGCGTATGACGAAACATATCGACTTCATGGCTCTACAATGGCATCCTCTTGTTTTATTTCAATAGATTCGAGTGTATATTCATAGTCCCCGCAGAAACAGAGGTATTCTAATAACCATCTACTCCGTGGTATCACATCATTTCACATAAAAAAACTCCAAGTCCCTTTGAGCGCCCCCAAGTCCTGAAAAAAACCTATGCCAAGATGTATAACCCGTGCCGCATTATTCGTACAGATCCTCGCCTGCCATCTTTTGTCTATTCACGTCAATGATACCTTCCATCCTCTCTAATGCCCGGCCTTGATCCTTCAACTTCCCAAACGCCCTGAAAGTAAATAGATCAGGCTTGAAGCCTGCCGCCTCCATGTCCTGTAATGTAGACACTGTCTTGTTGATGTTTTGCATCGCTGCATAACCCTTGGTTAGAGTGTTCCACGTAACAAGGTTCGGCTCGACGCCTTGTTCTTTCATCACTTGAATAACTTGCTCTGCCAAGATCCGATCACCACTGTTTAGCAAACCGCGCACAAGGATGCTGAATGTACATAGGCCTGGCGGTGGGTGGATTGGAGCCATGGCGCTGCTCTGTTTACTTTTTAAGCTCTCTTCGCTTCCTTCCGTATTCTCTGACGCAGTTCTTTGCAAATGATCCTTCAGCATATCTCCGAAAACTTGTAGCGCAGGCCGTGACAATCCTCGTCTTTCCATCATAGTCATGATGATAGTATCATGAATCAGGCTACCTTGATCTTTGATGAGCTGAGTAGCGAAGCCTTCTTTTCCGCCTTGCTCCTCAAGCCGAGCTTTGAAGAAGGCATAGAAAGCCATAAGGTCATAAGGATGTTGCAGTGTCTTGACATAGGACCTCAGCATGATGGCTATCGTTGTGGTATTAGGCTGCAATTTCGGCCCGCTACTTTGTGCGGAAAAGAAATTCTCAGTCAGAGGAACTATAGTTCCCAGAAACTCCCACTGGCGTGGTCGATTGCTGTCAAATTTCTCTCCGTCATTGCCCGTTGTTTGTGTCAGCATCAGAGGTAAGGAATCGGGAAGCCACCACTGCAATGGCTCTAGCTCAAACTTCTTTGCATACGCCCGCAGCATTGGGCCAAATAATGGATAGATCCAAGGTGCAGAAAACCTCTTCTCACGGGATTCCATCTCAGCAAAGTAGAACACAGCATGAAGGGCATTGTTGAGCACATCCACATAGGGTGCATTGGCCGCTTTAGCAACGTCAAGACTCCTCACCACGTTCTCTACTTTGAGACTCCCCTTGGCGCCCCTAAAGATGGTCGCCCAAGCCTTTGCATCAAGCTGGACACCGGATTCGGAAAACAGCAAAGCTAACCGTATGGCCTCTTCTACTTCTGCCTGTTGACATAACGAGTCGAGGAAAGCGGTCGCATTGATGACATTGGGCACAAAACCCTTGTCCATAAAATATTCCAGGGTATCTTTGGGGGAGAAAGATGACTTTCTGTCGGACAAGCTACCGTGGGTTATCCGGCAATGCAGCAGCGTGGTGATGGTGCTCGAAGGACTGGGTGCATTAAGATCTACTCCATTCTCAGCGAGCCTCTTGAGAATCCCAAACGCAGTATCTTTATGTGCCATATCGCCCGCCAACTTGCCTGCGAACTGCAGCTGTGTATTTGGATGTAGCTTAATGTTGGCCCTCTGCAACATGCTGTATAGTTCACTAGTCTGGTCACTCGGCAGTTTACGTGCAAGGAGACCAGCTGTTCGCTGCCCAAGGGGCACATAACCGGTGGGTGCGTCCTCAAGAACCTTGGCCATGACCTCTAGCACTTCTTCCGCTTTGATAGTCCTTTCGCGCACGTTTTTTATGCTGCTAATGCGCAGGCGTTGGGCAATGAATAGGAGAACGTCGTTAATGGCATACCCGGGCGGCAAGGGGTCCAGAGTAGCTTCCAATACCACGTGTGCCTTTTCAGGGCAACGGTCCAACGTCGAAAGCATAACCAATGGCCACTGTTTGCGGCGGCTTTCCATGTCAAGGCTTTTCCAAGCTTTCTGCATGTTGGCAACGCCGTTGAGCTCGAAGAGCCACTTCGCATTGTCACGCCATGGCCACGGTACCTTTGGTTCTTCCGGCTTATCTGCCCTTGATACTTTCCAGAATTTGGTCTTCCAATATGTAAAAGCTTTCCGGGCGGACTGCAGTTGGGAAGCAGAATACTGATGCCGGATGTAGCCCCACTGCGAATGCATTCCTCGCAAATTCTTTAATTCCCTCGAAGCTTCTTGTGACGTCTCGTCTAATTTACAAGCGCCGTTGTCTGCGGTAGAGAATCGGTTGCTGGGCTGTGTATTGTGAGTGGAAGAGCGATGTATCCTGTTGTATGTGATCATATAACGCCTTTTCCCGACAAAGTAAGGCTTCTTCGGAGTGCTAGGCGGCTTGCGGTGTTGGTTTTTTCTGGAATGGCCATGATTGCCTGGAGACAACTGATTTTCATGGATATTGCTGCCATTACGTTGGGAGTCCTGGTGCGTTGAATGTGTCTTATCTAAGAAGAATCGACTGTTTGCTCCAGAAGTGGCTGTCGCGGGGTCGACAGATGCGCTGAGGGCATCATGAGGGTTTAGAGAGGTGGTGAGAGATTGTGCCCTTTGAGATGAAATATTATTTTCGAAGGACCGGATATTATTGACAGGTAGGCTTTGCACTATAGAGCTAAGCTGCCGCAATGAGAGAGTTGAGGCCAGCTGAAATCTTGGCCGTAGAAAAAGAGTGGGCGAGGACGGTATCATCAAGCACCTGGACTTCAGAGAGTTGGCGCGGGCTATGGAAGCCGCTGACATTTCAATGGAACGGTGGCCGGCACACGGCCAGCAGTCCGCATCGTGTACTGTTGTGAGACGCGGTTTTGCTGGTCGGTAATATCAGCAGCGTCGATGGAAGTATTCGTTGAGGTTGTCGCGAAGAAGAATAATTTTAGCACTGGCTGATAGAAGTGTCCCCAGTTGGGTTAGTCGCTAAATCTCAAAGCATGCGGCCCTGACAGACATGTACCTTTGTAGCACAACCTGCGCCCCACTATGCTTGAATTCGGCTTTTCCATACAAATCGCTGGGAGCACCTCGAGTCTTGGAATTGAAACTGATACACCGCGCGTTGTGTTAAGGACACCACAAGATGAACTCGCACAACAGCCTCAGCGCCGCATCAGACGAGCGAAAAGCGCGTCTAGCAAAGCTCAAAAACCTCAAAAGGAAACAGCCCACCGATGAAGTCGCCACTCCAGAAGGCGCCAGAGACGCATCACCACCAGAAGAGCCTGATGTTGCGACACTACACCTCTCAGGCCGCAATTATGACCCCGAGACAAGAGGTCCCAAGCTCGGATTCGATGCCCCGCCGACTCTCGCTCTAGAAAAAGCTACATTGGAGGAGCAGGCTGCTGAGGTGGAAGCCGAAGTTCGAGAACAAGCTGCTGAAGAGGCACGAGATGACAAGGGCCTGGATCTCTTCAAGTTGCAGCCAAAGAAGCCGAATTGGGATCTGAAACGGAATCTAGACAAGAAGATGGAATTGTTAAACGTGCGGACGGATAACGCAATTGCGAAGCTGGTTAGAGAAAGAGTGATGGGTGCTCAAAAGGCAGCCCAAAAGACCACAGAGGTCGACAATGGCAATCTCGATGGGGACGCAGCTGGTGTCGACGGTATTGCTCTCGTGGAAGGACTCAGGGTTCGCGAACAAGAAGAGCAGGAGGAAGAGCAGAGGGAACGCGAGGAGGAGGAAGCAATGGGTTTATGAGGAAAAAAAATACTGAGGTACTGTATGTAATTACTGGTGTTTGTTCTTGCTATCGCATAGGCTGGAGTTTTTTTTTTTTTGGACATTATGGCTACTATTTGCATCCAGCCAAATCAAGATACCCAATTATTTCCCCCCCATGTTCAGAGACTGAGTTAATGCTAACCGTTTGCTAAAGGGGCTCAGACTTCGCTCTCGGGCCACCTCTCTAGGAGGTACCCTTCCCTGCCTTTCATTATGGCCACCGCGACGGCCGCCGCGCGTTGGGTTGTGATCATCCCGCCTTCGGTATGGCCTATCATTCCGCTGTGGTGACCTTGATCGCGACGATCTGCTCCGCCGCCTGCCGTGGCGCCGTCCTGACTCTTGGTCGCGCTGGCGCTGACGAGAAGGTGGAATATCATCCCTTCGGTCAAAAGGTGGCTGTTCCTGTCGACTTCTATCATCTTTCTGGGGGTCCTCACGATGGAAAGATCGACCGTCGCGTGATAGTGAACGCCTGTCCCGTCGCGAAGGTGACGGGCTTCGGCTGTAGCTGCGATCACTCCCTGATTCTGGACTGTGTTGTCGTCGCTCAGGAGTAGGAGATCTGGTTCTTCGTCTGAGTGGTGGAGAGCGAGAGTCTCTTGAGGCATCTGTTGAGATGGTGGAGACGGAATGTGAAGACACTGATCTTCGGCGCCTAGAGCCTGCCTCTAACATTTCATCCTCACGCTCCTCACGCTCTCGCTTCCTTTCCCGCTCAGCCTCAAGTTTGGCAAGCTCTTCATCTGCCAC
The DNA here is from genome assembly GCA_003012085.1 of Trichoderma brevicompactum. NCBI lineage: Eukaryota > Fungi > Ascomycota > Sordariomycetes > Hypocreales > Hypocreaceae > Trichoderma > Trichoderma brevicompactum. The sequence continues at coordinate 37,084 of PXNZ01000293.1, read as the reverse complement.
TCCTTTCCTGTGATAGTATTAGCTACCTGGTCATTGAACATTGCTTCTTTCATCAGGGTTTGTAAATTCCACCCACTTCTTTTCCAAAGGGTTTGGGGTATCACTTGTTAGTTTAGGAACGAGCTTAGGGTTGCGAAGCTGTTGTGAGCGCGAAGGACGAGAAACATATGGCCTCTCTTGCGTCGACGCCTTGCATTCATACGAGTAGTGCCGTGCTAAGTAGGTTAGTCCATAATCTCATAAATGATGTATGGTTGGTACTTATCTCGTTTCAAACATTTTTGGCACTGAACATTGGCTGGAGTTGACCGACTGGGTCCTCCACGCCCCCTGTACGTGAACATGTTTGAACAATTATTACGAAATCGCGAAAGATTCTGTGAAGTTAGATGGCCGATTTTGGTGTGACGCGGGTCAGAGCGTTTCAAGTTGAATGAGAAGTGCTTAGGGATGGCTGGGGCAATTTCAGGATGTCTGAGTTTACACACAAACTCAGCCTCCTGTCTAGGTACAGAATACAGAAGCCTTACAGCGGACTCTGCTCTGCGCAGCGCGCACGCGAGCCCAGCACTAAGGGAGCCAGTCTCAGGCCGCGGTTACTCACGTGATCTTTACCTGGTGCCAATACTGAGGGGAGAGAGCAGAACACAGGAAGCAGTGGGTACGGATTACAGCATATGCACCACGCATGAGGGTGGGTGTTGAGTTACAGAACGAAATGGGAAAAACATTTCTTACTTGGGTTCAATTCTCCATGGCCTGTATCCGAAGCTTCCGGAGGAAAATAGCAAAAGAAGAGATAGTAATTCTTCTTTCCGATCGTCGATCTGGCAACTTGCAGTTCAATGTAGAATTTTCAAGATTTTTTTGTCTCGTGCTATCCACACCATGCTTGGCGCGTTACATAAGCAGCACACACACTTTGTTTCGGGGCGGCCTGGGTGGAATCTACCGGCGCTAGGACAATCTGAGCTCCCTCTGAGATTTGTAACTGCAGATTCTCCAGTGTCCTCTCCAGAGCCTTGTCGTCCTCACCCCGATGACATCGGCCTGAACTGCGACTTGGGCGCTCAGATCTGCTTGCTGCTCGTCAGATTTGTCCCATAGGCGCTGGGGGAGCCACCAACGATCCGGCGCTGTAAGTCCACGATCCGCAGCAAACCCATGATTTTCACCCCTCTCAGGGATAACCTCGTTTTGGGACACCCCTCCACAAGAAGTCCTGCCATCGCCCTGCCTCGCACGGCTATTACTCCATTTCCTCTTTTCGCGCAGTAGGCTGATTGACTGAGGATTATTCTAGGCTGCGAGTTGAATCCCGACCTGCGACTACGCCTCCCCGACCCCTTTGACCACCGCTGCGAAAATCTTCCTTCGCCTTGCCGTTGACCAAGACATGATCAGCTAAGAACGATGTACTTCCCGTCACGACAATGAGCACCTGCACTCTGTTCTCGATCTTCCGGCTCGTTCCCATTGATTCTGCTTCTTAATCTTGTCTTGTCTACTGTCTTTCACGCCCGCTCTCGCTCGATTTCGGCGCAGTTCGTTGGGCGCCTTTTGGATTGCGGCGCCAGTGGTCGATAAACGTTCCTTCTCTGCCTTGTATTCTGCCTTGTTATACATCAACCCTTGGCTTCCAATAAGCTGTTTCGAGCCGCGAATACCTCCCGTCATGGCGACAATTTCTTCCGATTTACCTAAACGCTCCTTTGCAAATGTAAGTGGATTTCCAAGTCGGCTGCCCTGTGGCGCCTCCCCATTCAACATCTTCTGTTATTGGCAAACCTTGAAGACTGACCAATAATGTGCGTATTTGCAGATAGCTGCGTCTGTAGCGACAAAAAACCCCTCAGATTCATCTACTAGCCGATCGATGATGCAGCCAAAAGATCAATCAGCTGCCAATACACTTTCTCCTACTGGAGAGTCCATTGAGTCTCCGCCCGCGGTTGTCTCACCGCCCCAGTCGGTGAACCCTTTACCAACCGATATTCCTGGAGCCATGGAGAAGGTAGCGGCGTCTCTGAATGGACTGAGTCTCGGGTCAAATGTTCCAAGCTTGGTGGTTGATGGTAGCAACTCATCCGCTGCTGCCCGATCTCACGCTGTATTCAGCAGGGCCAGTGGATCAGATGATTCTCAAAAGGCCGATTCCAGCTCAGAACTAGGTACTAAACCTCCTAGTCTAGATGGGAAAAGCATAACTTCTGGGACCACTTTTGCCCTTGATGAGAAGGAGTCTCTCCGTCCAGATGACAGCGCCAGTGTTAAGGCGGCTGCCGAGGATGACGATTCTTTCTCTATCCGAGGTTCTCTGATTGCTGGCTCGCGCATGAGTTCGGATCTTGCCGCCAGGGCGAGAGGCATACAGCTGGGAGATATGCCAGATCGGCGACTAGTACAACCAGTGGTCGGAACTCACGGACAAGGCATTCTAACGCCCCAGAGCACATCATCTGAGCAACCAGCACAAAACCCGTTGAGAAGTGCAAGCGGTTCATCTGATGCCTTGAATGTTATTTACAGACAAGCTCCCGATGATAAGCTTCTAGAAGCTTTAGCGGCTCCAAGAGACAGGCTTTTCCTCCTGCGGCTGGAAAAAGATGTCATCGATTTTGTCCAAGATTCCAAGCAAGTCCTCCCCCCCCTTTTCGTTTGATTTCCAAGAATGTTAACTAACTGATACTACAGGGAGCCGTACATGGACCTTCCTCCATCAAACTCATTTTGTAGAATGTTGACTCACAAACTGGCCGACTACTATCATATGACACATTCTTATGAGCCTCATATTGGCTCTGTTCGCATTTTTAGGACGCCCTTCTGCCGGGTGCCGCCTTCACTGGCAACAATGATACCCCAAACAACTGTCTCGACTAGTAGCACCCCTCCACCAGTAGTCCTCCCAAGGAAGATTATGCGCCGAGGGCAAGACGAGGAGGGAGGCAGCGCCAGCGCTGGGGCCTCGAAGCCCACATCTGAGAATGGAAGTGATTCCAAGGATAAACAGCCTCTTGCCAGCCAAAAGTAAGCCACTGATGTCGGGAATGACATATGATAGACCGTTAATTCTTTGCATAGGCTGTCACGAGAAGAGCGAGAAGAGATGTATAAGCTGGCTAGGCAGCGAATTTTCGGAAGCTCTGAAGAGACTCCATCTGGTAAGTAGTTGTACGCTTGAATGAATCGAAGCCCGGCAATTAATTTTTTTTTTAATACAGAGACTGATGGTGATTATGGGATATCTCGGACGAGCTCGGTTTCTGCCAGTAGATCCACTACCAGCAAGAAGGGGAAGCTCACTAAGCAGCGGCGCGATGATACAGACGGGTTTGACTCTAGGCGCCAGTATACGCCATATTGGGGCCCTCAACAACAAACATGGGTGTCTCAGCCACCTAGCCAATTCGCACCCCCAGCGAACGGGCAGTTTACTCCGCAGCCTGTTCCATCTTACCCTGCTCAGGTAGCTCCTATGTATGGTCAACAGCCGCCTAGCGGTTACCCTGCCGTTCAAGGAATGGTATCGAACGCAGCTTGTCCGCCTTATCCAACCCCGCCTCAAGTAAGTATTTCATTTTGGTGGTTTCCTGGTAATTGCAGTAATAACCGATACCAGCAGTACGCGCCGCAGCCCGCACAGCAACGATATCCCCCGAACGGGAGTCCAATGACAGCCTATGGCTCTCCAATCTTGCCTGGCGCCCCTCCACCAAACTGGCAGCCTGGCTTTAGTCCGGCCCCTTATCCTCCCCGAGGGCCGACTCCTAGTGGCCCTCCCCCTCATGGCGGAATCCCATATGCATTCGGGCAGTTGCCTGCAAATGCTAACCCCCATGATCCCAAGAGCCAGCATCCAATCCCAGGAAGCTACAACAGGAATCATGCCTTCAACCCAAAGACCCAGTCTTTTGTGCCAGGGTCCAACGGTATGCCACCGCCTATGCAGCCGCTCCAGCCGCCATTCACGGCGCCGGGCTCTCACCATAGCAGCCCGCAGATTGGAACTCCTCACTTGGCCTATGGCGGATATCCATCAGCTATGCCTCCTCATCCATATGCCGGTGGATATAACATGGCTCGACAGGGCTCTAATAACTCCATTGCCGCATATCACACCCCACCCCCCCTTGTTGGTCCTCCTCACGTTCAACATATGCCGGCAATGCAGAGCCTGCAACATATACCACCACCTCAGCACTTACCCCAGAACCAGCAGGCGCATGTTCCGGGCCGAGCGAACATCCCTCAGGGACCGAATCAAATATTTAGTAGTAGTCATTTACCTACTTACGGTAATCCAGCATCGCTGCCGCAGAAGCCAGCTCCTGGAATTTAATGAGCATCTTACGGTGTTCGGGGCTGCTGGAGGCCCCCGGCGCATATGGCATATTTAGAGCAAAAACACTTTGGCGTTAACGGTGGATATGATGATTGGCTGTTCTTCTTCTTTTTTTTTTTCCTACTCATTCCTTTCTTTCAATACTGCAACGGGTGAAGAGGAGCGAGTTGGCGGCTATAAACAGCGCTAGACATCACATCACATTAAGAACAATCATCTCTCTATGTAGGATCTGATAGAGGCTGCGTGACGAATCAATATTCATATCTAATATCTCAAGTGCCAAAATTATGTTTGGCATACCACAACGCCATGATGATACTGTGTTCGTGCGTCTGTGTATTGCTGGGACAATGGCACAATACATGTCCAGTTGCTCTCCCACCCTTCCATCCCGAGACGCCTCAGGCATATTCCTTTTTTCTTCTCTCTTCTGCGTTCCCTTTTCTCTTCTTTGTAGGGCCTTTCCTTCTTGGAGGCTTAGTTGCCAGGGCGCAAAGGAAAAATTAAACCCAAGGACAGATGTGTCGCTACTAGTACCCCTCGATTCCACTCCCTTTTTTTCCTTACTCAGTGGGCTCCCGAGGCTCTCGGGGTTCTCTCTGTTGACCACCGCTTCGACCACCGCCACGACCACCACGCTTGTTTCCGCGCTGACCACCCTTCTCACCGTCGTTCTTGCCCTCCTCCTTCTCATTGCTAACCAGGTTGGCCGTTGCCAGTCGCTGGGAGAGGTCGATCTGGGTTCGGATAGTGTTGGCCAGGTAGCTGACCATGAGAACGTCCTGGATGTGGTTGTTGAAGTCATGCTCGATTTGAGAAGCGTCAACCTTGGGGGCCAGAGAGAGAGCGCTCATGAGATACTGTCCCAAAGCGTTGTTGGGCTCCTCGTCCTCATCCAGTACGCCGTTGACCCACTCGCTGACACGATCCAGGAGGCCGATGGTTTGCTCAATAGATCGACCCAAGCTCTCGATGTCTGATACCAGGGGGGCGCTCCGTGATTCGACATCCCGAGCACTTGCGACAGCCTCGAGGGCGCTCTTCTCGGCGTCTCCGTAGAGCATCTTGTGGGGAACCTGGATGAAAAGGCAGCTCTCGGCAGCTCGCTCGGCGTTGACGGCCACGGGGGCGCTGATGTAGCATCTCGTCTCGATATCCTGGCCGGGCTCTGTAGAGATGGTGAGGTGGATGGCGGGGTGAGGGAAGGTGCCGGTGTCAGGGGCGGCGAAGAAGTTCTGGATCAGAGCGCTGAAGCTGTTGAGCTCGTGGGAGGTGGTGTACCAGCCGAGGAGCGACTCGCGGGGGGAGGCCTTGAGGACCAGGGCGAGCATGTTCTTCTGGTACTCGACATCGACCTCGACCTGGTCCTCCTCCTCGGTGTGGGGGATGGCGAAGCAGGAGCGGACCTCGACTTCGGTTCCATCTTCGGAGCGGGTGCCTACCAGGGCGCCAATGACCCGGGTGGACTGGGAGTTTTCACGGACATCTCGTCGGACGGCGTGGTCGAGGATGGAGAGGACAGCCTAGCCACAGCGATATATCAGCCAATGAACTCTTGTTTACTTCTTCTCTTGCCCAGCTCGCTTCCACCACTATATCGAGACAAACAGGAGGGGTTCTATCGTGACAGTCCATACCTGGGGCTGGATGTGGACGGTAAGCGGGGCAATGTTCGTCTGGAGCCCGATGTTCGTGTGAGCCAGCGGGCGAGCGAGGTGCAAAAACCGTTCCGTAGCGGCAGCCATACTGGGCAGGAGAAAAAAAAAATTATTTCGACAACGGAAAAGGTGTCGAAGGGACTTTTTTTTTTCTGGCGATGCGTATGGCAAAGGTCGAAGAGTGGGGTGGGAAGGGGGGGAGAGAAAAAAAAGCGAGTGGCGCCGGCTCTCTGTCAGAGGTTTGGCCTGTCTTTTCCTCGCGATAGTCTCCAAATTTCGCCGATTTTGTGATTTGCAGATTTGGCGGGCGGCGCTGGGGTTGTGCGCACTAAAACTGGCAAAACGCACTGCTTTGGTGGTAAGGCTGTGTGGCGTGTCCGCGGAATTCACCCCACCATGGTGTGGCTGGTGAGACTGGTCCACTTATTCATGCAAGGCTGAGAGTTTCACTCAACTTTTTTTTTCTCCAACTTGTCTTGCGCCGGAGTCTGCTTTCCTGGGAGAGTGGTTGCATTGATTGTCAGCCAATTTTGCTTCTTTGAGATAAATCGCCATGGCAGGCCCTAGAAGAGGTGGGAGTTTCAGAGGCCGCGGCTCGAGAGGGGGGGCGAGAGGCAGAGGCAGAGGTAGAGGTCGGGGCGGGCAGTTCAGTCAATGGGGTCCCGACAGGAGATTTGACGGTGCTCGCCTGGCTGAAAATGAAGAAGACGACGAGTATGTCACCCTTGAGCTCTAGCTTGGTAATTTTCGCATTTGGTTGACGAATATCTTTGAATATAGGGAAAGCGGATCTGGATCTGACGCCTCAGATGTGGAAGACGAAACACTCCAAGATGTAGCTTCAGACGATGATGAGCAGGAGGCTACTGCGCGCCCGTATATGGCATTGATGCAGAAATTCCACGAATCGAGCACATCAAGTGCACCAAGCGCTAAGAGAAGAAAGATCACACATGACGAACCCTTGGACCGGAGTCCAAGTCCCGCGATGGATCAACCAGATGATGTGGAAGAATCCGAACCTCAGCGGGAAGACATTGACGAGGCCGACGAAGAGGAAGAAGGAGGGGAAGATCCGACTTCTGGCGTTGAGGAGGATCTGGATAATGACTCGGAAGACGAGATTGATGCCACGGATCCATTTGATGCGCATTTTGCCAACCCCGATCAACAGATCAGCTCACAAGCAGTTGTCTCAGCGAAGAATGGAGAGTGGACAACAAGCCGGGCTATGGTACAGCCTTGGAGAGCCGTTGTTGTGTCTCCTGGCACCAACAGCAGTGGCCCAGTCCCCCAGCCAATATCAGGACTTGGGGGATTGAAGCTGAAGCAGAAGCTGAAGGAGACGGCAAAGGAGAAGATGGGCAATCTGGATGCAGCACAAAAGGCATTTGCACCCTTGCTATTCAGCTACAAGGACATTTTGTTCTGTGACCGATCTGTGGAGAACTCTCACAAGATGCGCCAAGCCGTCTGCCTTCATGCATTGAACCACGTTTTCAAGTAAGGTTGACCCAGTTGCATTCACTGGCATAAATGCTAACCCCAATGCAGGACACGAGACAGGGTGATCAAGAATAACTATAAGCTTTCCAAAGCTGGAGATGATGCGGAGCTTGAACTTCGAGACCAGGGTTTCACAAGACCCAAGGTCTTATTCCTTCTACCCACACGAAACTCGTGCGCCAAGATGATGAAGGTGATTCAAGATTTAGTTGAGCCAGATCAGCAGGAGAATTTTAAGCGGTTCAACGAATCCTACGCCGAGAGCGAGGAAGCGTTTGGAGCTGATCGGCCTGCTGATTTTAAGGATCTGTTTGGGGGCAACGATGACGACATGTTTCGTATCGGCGTCAAATTCACACGCAAGACAATCAAGTACTTTGCGCAGTTTTATAGCTCTGATATCCTCTTCGCCAGCCCTCTCGGCCTCCGCATGGCAATGGGATCCGAAGAGGAGAAGAAGAAGCCTGACTTTGATTTCCTCAGCTCCATTGAGATGGTCGTCATGGACCAAGCAGATGCTCTTCTGATGCAGAATTGGGAGCACGTCGAGTACATCTTTGAGCACCTCAACCTTCAGCCCAAGGATGCTCACGACTGTGACTTTAGCCGAGTTAGAAATTGGTATCTAGAAGACTGGGCCAAATACTTCCGTCAGACGGTCATTTTGTCAGCCTTCAACACACCCGAATTGGCTGAACTGCAGAGGCTGTACTGTCATAACTGGGCTGGAAGGGCCAGACTGCAGCCAGAGTACCCTGGTGTCATTGGACAGCTGGGCGTCAAGGCCAAGCAGACGTTTTCTCGGTTTCAATCAAACAGCGTGGAAAAGGACCCGGAAGCCAGATTTGACTACTTCACTTCTGCCATTATTCCTTCTCTGGTGAAGCGGTCCAAGGACTCTAGTGGAACGCTTGTGTTCATACCTTCCTACCTCGATTTCGTCCGCGTGAGGAACTATTTTGCTACCGCCGATGAAGTGAGCGATCTCACTTTCGGCGTGATATCCGAGTATACTGAAGTTCGAGAAGCGTCTCGAGCTCGATCTCATTTCTTGACTGGGCGACATCGAATCCTGTTATATACGGAGAGAGCTCACCACTTCCGCCGGTACCAGTTTAGCGGAGTCCAAAGAGTCATCTTTTACGGGCTGCCAGACAACCCCATCTTCTATAAGGAGATTGCGGGTGGTTACCTGGCCAAGAGCGAGAGAGATTTGAAGGTTGAGCCAGGACAGGGGACGGTGCGAGCCATCTTCTCCAAATACGATGTGATGAAGCTGGAGAGGGTTGCCGGGTCGAAGAGGGTGGGAAAGATGATTCAGGATCGTGGGGATACCTTTGATTTCGTATAGATGTGCGTTTTTAGCGCGAAGAGTTAGAAGTAACTGGCGTAATATCATACTCGGCGTATTGGCTTTTTTTTACGCAGAATTTTATCAATGATGGTGATTCGGAACCACGAAACGATACCGAGGCTCCAGATTGTCATTTTACTGGTTGTAGACATAAATGTACATGTATATATGTTTTGTGTTGTACATGGTGCACCCATCCCTCAAAGCGCTGCACTGCATCTCTAAGTTGTTAATTTTCCTGTCATCGCCCATATCCCTCCATGCTTTCATGCATCATATAATCATTCACCTCTTCACTTGCTCGCCTCCCTTTGCAGACCTCGCACCGTCGGGAACGATATCTTCCGCCATGGCCTCTGCGGCGGCACCCTCCTTCTCTGCCAACTTGGCCGATTCCGCACTCTGAGTTTCTGCCGCGCCCTCGCCCTCTGTGCTCAGGATCATGAACCGCTGCACCATGTCCTCCAGCTCCTTCTCGTCCCGGAACTTTGTCACCTTCTTCACGTTCTGGAGAGTCACCGGCGTTGAAGGTCGTCCTAACAGCCGGTCCCGCGCAAGCGTCTTGGCCGTCATCATGAACCGGGAATCCTTCTTCCCGTCGACAAACTCTAGGATTGCGCTCTCGCCCTGGTCGTATGTGTTCTTGGGCTCTGTGCGGACAACTCGAGTGTAGCCTCCCTCGCGTGTCAGGTATCGGTTCCGTAGTTCGCCAAAGAGCTTTGGTAGAAGCAAATTGGGTGTCTAGCCAATGTGTTAGCTAAATAGAGCCAAAGGAAAAAAAAAAAAAAATAATGCTGCGAGTGTCGCAATGCAAGTGGCATTGAAGAGGGGGAGAAGAAGGGCTTCACTGACGTAGAGGATACCCTGTGCTGATCTCCTGCATGGCTCATTGTTCCTCTTGGCCAGGGTTATCAGCTTGTCGGCGAGGCGCTGCGTCTCCTTGGCCTTTGCGTATGTGGTCTGGATGTGTTCATATTGCACGAGCTGCGTGACAAGGCCGCGCAGCAGAGCTTGTCTGGCGGACGATTTGCGGCTCAGATGCCGATACTTGACGAGGCCACCAGCCATTTGCAGCCAGCTGGGGGGGTTTCTCTAGCGATTGAGGCCTTTGCGACGGTAAAAAGGCGTTGCGAATGGCAGCAACTATTCGTTTGGCTTTGGTGTTGGCTGGCAAAAGGTCGAGTGTCTCACTGCTTCGAGAACGTTTGTGGTGGGCTGCGATCTGGTTGGCTGTAATTTTTTCGGAGGTGGTAAATTTTTGGTGGCGGCGAATCTCGGGCCATTTTTGGACGGGCTCGTCTTGCGCTGCTGCCATCGGCCGAAGCTACGTCAATATCCTCCTCCCCCCCCAAAGCTCCAACATCGTCACTCTTTCACGCCGGCGCCTGCGATCTGGGCTGAGCGGCACAGCAGTTTTTGATATTGTGGGAGTCGAGGAAGCTCAATTGCAACATGCGAGGCCGCGTATAGGGTCCTTTCGGAAAGCTACAACCTGTTGAACGTCGCCCCAAAGAAATAATATCTCGCTCTTTTCGTCCAGCGCCCAATCCACAGAAAAATAATTCTCCCGCCGATACCATGGGCTTCGCAACCGGCTTCGTAAGTTGGATTCTACGTCAATTTCTTTATTTTTTTTTTTATTTTCCTGCATTTGATTTTACAATGCAATGCTTACAGGCTCTACATAGACCGGTGGCGTGACGCTCACGCTTTCTCTCGCATACCTCTCCGTCCTCGCGCACCAGCGCAACCGCGAGGCCCAAAGCAAATCCATTCGCACCCAGACGCTCATGATCCAGCATCTCATCGACCCAATCCCTCAACCGCTTCCCCCCACCAGATCCGAAGTCGCCGCCGCCCAGCGAGAAGCTGCCGTCGAGGTCGCCAAGCAGCGATGGAACTCGGAAGTTGAGAATGCCGTGCGCTGGGTGCAGCACACGGATTGGGACGAGGTGCGGGAGGGCATGGAAGGTAGAATTGCATACCTGTGGGCCAAGGCGACGGGCCAGTCTGTGGAGGAGGTGGAGAGGGCAAGGCGCTCTCTTGAGCCTGTGAAGAGGACGCAGAACAAGGCTGGTGGTGAGATTGCGGCTGCTACGAGAGGGGCATTCAGCCAGGCCAAGGACACAGCTGAGAGAGTTGAAATGTCTGCAGAGAACCGGGCTCTGGATGCAAGGCTGAGGAGTAAGAAGGCCGTTGAGGAGACCGCGACCGAGGCCAAGGGAATTGTCAGTGCCACGCTGGAGAAGGGCCGGGAGAAGGCAAAGGAGATTGTGGGCAAAGCCAAGACTGCTGTTGGCCTGGCGGAATCACAGGTTGAGGAGATGACAGGCGACAAGACAAAGTCACAGCTGAGCCCTGTGCAGAAGGCCCTGAATCAGCGATATGAGAAGCCCTCAAAGGACACACGGACAGCGGCGGAGATTCTCAAGGAGAGATACATCCCAATGGACAAGCGAGATAACACTGTCTTGCGAGGACTGTAAGAGAGGTTGGAGAAATTTTGAGGGAAAATAAAAAAATGGCGGAAGAAGCTGAGCAAGCAAGGCCTTTAACCTACGGCAGACACTTGATCAGGCTGGAAGCATCTACATCTTCATGTGCGGCGCAGATAGACATTACAATGTACTACTACATCCTCTACTATTTTCATAATCTCGAAAAATGGCATCTTTTATTGCCGTATTGGGTATGTACGATGTACGTCTGTGTGCGCGGAAACGATTTGATTGGGGGGCGTATCCGTATTCAGTAGCTGCGTAACAGACGATGACATTGGTTGGCTTCATGATGAATCATCCTCACGTGCAAAAGGCATGGCATGATCTTCCCATTGCCTATCCACAAAATAAAAAGACTACTGAGTGTAGCGCGAGTAACTAGATGGACAGCAATGAAGGAGGGGACGAGTTTTTAAAAGGGCAGAGATAATGCGCGGAATCCAACTTCAATTTGCAAGCGGCGCGGAAGTGGTGGGAAGAGTCGATCCGGCGGGCCGCAAGTTGTATGCCGTGCCATTTGCGTATTTACCTACCAGGCAATACGCCCAAAATACGCCGTAATATCCAGAAGCGAAGCAGCACGCCGAGCGAATCCCGGCGCTGATCCGGCTGTCCGTGTATTTTCGCACGAGGATTCCGGAATGGAGGGTTTCAATGCAGACGCTAGAGGGCCCTAGGGAGGAGATTAGCGCTTTTGGTGTGACCTACGGTGTGTGTAGGGAGTATTTGCACGGTAAGAAGAGTTGATGATTCTCAATTGCTGCAAAGCTCTCAAGATGCTAGAGAGGGAGCATGAACATGCTCATCTATTATTAGAGAGTCCTGAAATGGAAACTTCCGGATACATCTGCAGCAGCGTCTCTTTTCAGTTCCTCCGCGTGTCATCGTCTTACATATGGCAAAATCCCGTGTAAGCAGGTACAGCAGTGAGCGCCAAGGGCCCAAGTGCAAGAATTGGAAAATCGCCCTCGCTGATTGGCCCCATGCATGCGGCATCGGCAGGACTATAGCGCCATCCAAGGCACTTCCAGAATCCGCGGAGGTGCCGCTGCACACGACAAAAATCTGACTACATCCCCCAAAACTTTCCCGCCGACGGGTTTGCTTCGCCTTCTTCTCCTTCTACACACGCAAGAGATTCAAAAGCTCCTTGTCCTTGTTAACGGCTCTGTCTTGTCTTGGAGCTGGCATCGTCTCTGTGTCTCTGGCACTGTCGGCGGCTTTTATGAGCTCTTTTTGTCTTGATTGATTCCAGAAGCGACCTTCTTGCCAGTGTCGCAATTCCGATTCCTTGGTCCCACCTGTATCACCACAGACCCTCCGCTTCTCCTCTCCAGTAGAGCCAAGTCGCTCAATTGACCAGCTCAACATGTCTTTCTCCAGCCTTGTTCAAGAACTCAGTCTTCGGGACTCCAACGGCGCTCGCCGCCCTGGACCCTCGACTTCAGTCTCAACTTTCGACGACCAGGCGTCGCATGTCTCTCGCGCCATGTCTGGTTATGCCAGCACCGCAGCCACCAGCGTGAGCATCTCTGGTGATATCGGCAGCCAGCTACATGGAGGATATTTTCACCCTCTGGCTCGATCATGGCAGTCAGAACGCCAGCTGACAAAGGTAAGCCTACATGATGGTTGCTGCTTATGCCAGTCACCTGTCCTTTACTAACTTGTGTATGTCTGCAGTCTATGCTCATCTACCCCATCTTTGTCACCGACGGCGAGGATGACATGGTCCACGTGCCTTCTCTTCCTGGCCAGTACCAGGTCAGCCTTAGCAGACTGGTCGGCTTCCTCGAGCCTCTTGTTCACAAGGGATTGCGATCTGTTATACTCTTTGGCGTGCCCATGAAGCCTGGCACCAAGGATGCTCTGGGCAGCGCTGCTGACGATCCCGAGGGCCCTGTTATCCAGGCCATTCAGCTCATCCGCCGCCGCTTCCCACAAATCTTCATCTGCGCCGACGTCTGTCTCTGCGAATATACTTCTCACGGCCACTGTGGTATCCTGCGGGACGACAGCAGCCTGAATAACCAGATGTCTGTTGATCGCATCTCTGATGTGGCCATCGCCTATGCAAAGGCTGGCGCACACTGCGTGGCCCCCTCCGACATGAATGATGGCCGTATTCGTGCCATCAAGCTGAAGTTGATCGAGGAGGGAATTGCCCACAAGACGTTGCTCATGTCATACTCTGCCAAGTTCTCCGGCTGCTTGTACGGCCCCTTCCGAGACGCGGCTGGTTCTGCTCCGTCATTCGGTGACCGCCGATGCTACCAGCTTCCCCCCGGAGGCCGTGGCCTTGCCCGCCGAGCCATCATCCGTGACATGAACGAGGGTGCCGATATCATCATGGTAAAGCCTGCCGGCCAGTACCTCGACATCATTAGCGATGCCAAAGAGCTTGGCAAGGATCTGCCTATCGCTGCGTACCAAGTCAGTGGCGAGTACTCCATGATCCACGCCGCTGCCAAGGCTGGAGTCTTTGATCTCAAGGCCATGGCTTTTGAGTCAACGGAGAGCATTCTTCGAGCTGGTGCAACGATTGTCATCAGCTACTTCACTCCCCAGTTCCTTGACTGGCTAGACAACTAATTACCGAGGCCGAGAGAAAAAGAAGGAAATAATGGATTAATGTGGCAAAAGGCAAATGAAATACCAGGGCAAAAAAGAGCAGGCGTTTGTGTGTTGATGTTAAAATTTGATGGGCCGGATTTGCAGCATATACTGTTAGAAATCTGCTTTGTCGTCTTTAGAGCGAGGCAATGGGTTATGAATGCAAGGGCAATGAATTGTGGACGTCTGGGTTTGTTTATAACCTCCCATGGACTAATAGAAACCATATGTAATGGATATGCATAAGATGTGTACTTGAGCCCGTGAATATCTTGTACCTATCTACACTTAAGACCCTCGACCCTGATCGAAGCTTCAAGGGTCTTTGCTATCCCGCGAGTAATAACGTTGGGTGTGCATGATAAAATTGTTTCTTTCGGCTTCATGTTTAGATATTTCACCATCTAAAAAAAAAAACCTAGAATACACCAGGTGTGTAGTCCACCACACCGATCTTCTCGACGAACGGAAGAGCAATACCTACGAAAGCCCGATGAGCAGGGTCATGGTTAACATAGTAATCTCTATCCTCGGCAGAGTTGAAAAGCACGACGAAAGCATGAGTGAAGCCGTTCTTTAAATCCGATTAGTTGTTAGCCTTTTGCTTTTTTATTTACACAATTTTTGTTGACAGCAAAAGCCGCCGTCTAAATTGCCGAGAGCAGGTTTAAAGAAAACGTACATCCCAACCCTCGGTGGAGTTGTTTTTGCCGCCAGTCACGGACTGGATGTAGGGACTTTGTGTGGTTGCGTGCAGGCACTTGTCCTTGAGGGCCAGAAAGCCAGCGGCGACCTGTGAGGTTTCTCGACAATTAGCATTCCCGTTATGCGTATCTTGGTGTTGGTGGTGTATTTTGATAGAACGCACCTTTTGGATGTCTTCGGCGCTAGTGTCGGCCTTGAAGGCGAATTGAACGATGTGGGTGATGGACATTTTGACTAAATGGTTTTGTCAACGCAGATGGAGAAATGGCAAAAAGATCAGAGAGCTATCGAGACAATGAAAGATGGTCAACCGCCCACCGTCTTTGGCTATTTGTATGCCGCAATAGCAAAGCGGAGGGCCTGGGCTTGGCTAGACCATCTAGCAGTAGTGTGTAAGTACAGTAGTAATCCATACTAGCAACGGCAATACTTGCCCAATGGCTAATGGAGTGTAGTGATGCGAATGCGAATCGAACTAGGCTCTGATCTCATCATCCGCGTCCCCACTTGCGCCTCGGGGTATGCGCCAACGCATTCTTCTTTTTTTTTTTTGTATGCAAGAGAGATTTTGGAATTAGGGTTGCCGAGGCTAGTGGATACGGTGGTTGCTTGCAAAGGATTGGCCGAACTCTTGTGGTCGGGATACTACATTGGTAGATTCCCAAGAGCTTTTATCATAACTCGAGAGTTTGGGTGGTTTTTCTCAATACAAGACATGAAGCTTATTCAGCATCCCACGCAGCGTATCTACATGCGGGAAGGGGATTCCACTTCAGCTAACATTAGTAACATGGAAGTTCTGAGAGGATCGTAGAGGCTGTTGTGCCCTCTGTAACCTTTTGTAGCTCTCTTCAGCTCTCTTCAGCTCTCGATAGCCCACTGTAGCCACTGTAGCTCTCTATAGCCTTGTGAGAGGTAGCTTTTCAACAGAGTTTATGACGCTTCCATACCATTCGGAATCTCTGCGGCTTCTTTTTCATCTCACATCCCTGCAGGCTCCTCTTCCTAGTATTCAAATGGATTACCAAGATCCACTTGCCAGTTACGTGCCTATCTCACGGCATCCAAGCTCTGATCCAAGCTCTGATGAGCTTTCATCACCAGCCAATCCAGATGAATGGAGGACTCTGCGCAAAAAGGTCAATGTGATTTTGGACAACTATATTCCGTTAGAAAACAGAGATTGCCCACCGTTAGAAAGCAAAGATGACACTCCCAAGGTGTTCCGCGCTTGCATTCAATATCTCTGCGAAGAAGGCCGAACAACGTTGATGAAGGAGATTATACATTGTGCACCCGATCCTGTAAAGCTGCGCATGTTACGCAATTTCCTCCTCGATGCCATACTTAAGCCAAGTAAGGAAGGATTTTACTTCGAGTGGAACAAAGATTTGGAATATTGACCAGCGTTAGTGGTTATTGCAGGCGGCAATGAACCGGAGCCTCTCACTCCAACGCCGACGGAGATTCAACCCTCCATCAGACGAGACCAGGCCAAGTTAAAGAAGGACTGTGCCAGCAGAGATAACAACCAATGTATTTTTACCAGCATTTTTGACGAGGATTGTTTTGATGAATTGTCAGTACACCGCCGCAGACAGTTAAAATGTGGCTTCGTGGAATGCGCTCATATTCTGCCATTTGCTCTTGGAACGTTGAATGAGAATAATGCATTCGAAGTACGGATTAAGATATCCATGGATATTACTCTACTAATCGGCTTCATGCTAACCAAGCAATAGGCCAATAATAAAGCCACTATTTGGTGGGCACTTTATCAATATTTTCCATTTATTCGTGACAAGATTGGACTCGAGACTATTAACCAGCCTGGAAATGCAATAACATTATGGAGTGATGCTCGTTGGGCATTCGGCAGATTCAGACTTGCAGCTGAGCCTCTAAAGATGGTACGATTGATAATTTTTTTTTTAAAAAAAAAAAAACTCACCACTGTCTTCTTCTTGTTCATCTTCTTGTTCACCTATTTATTCTTTCTAATAATTATGGGGAAATAGGCGCACAAGTATCGCAGCCATATACAAAGTGCGAATACCTTTTTGAGTTCATTGACACCAGCAACTATTACAATGAAGCAATCAGACCATTCAATCCCCATGCCAAACTCCGAGTTCCTCAAAGCGCATTTTCAAATTTCCATGATTTTGCAAGTAAGCGGCATTGGGAAGAAGATTCAGGATGCTCTACGGGAGAATGAGGATATTTCAATATGCAATATCCAACCCGATGGCTCAACGGATCTAGGAAATATCCTTTCCCGCAAATTGCTGATTATCCCAGGGCTGTAGCAGAAACTAGAAGAGTATCAAGAGGTGGAGGTAATAGAAAACCAAGGGTGCGGCTAGTTTGCCAATAATAGCCATCCTTGTAAATAATTACTCAATGAGCACTATGACAAGCTATTATTGGCTGATTTCGTTATAGCTGCCTGCCATTGAGTGGCGCAGTACCGCAAGAGGTCGCGATTCATACGTTTTTATAGCAGAGCACCTACTCGCAAGTTACAGTATCCAGCATTGCTACAAAAGGAGAATATACCAAGGCAGAGAAACAGAAGGATTGTCTGCATGCATCAAAGATTGCAGCGGCACCACTCTTGACGTTAGATGAGGTTAATTAGCCAACTTTATTTAAACAAAGGAAAACATCTCGGTTTCCTTTCCTCTCGTGTTTTTACATTCAGCTTGCATAATAGCCAACAGCTTCTAAAAAAAATTATGGAGACGAACACAGACATTCCCCCACAGGTGAAGTCGTCCAAGGTGAGCCAAACGGGAAATCATTCGATGCTATGTGCTTGCTCGAAAATCCGGTGATTGAACCGCTAACGTGATGTTCTTCTGTCATTCTAGCCTGCTCTCAGGCTTCTGATAGACAATAACACAAATGACAACAGGGTGCAGATTCTACTGGAAGAACTCCGTGACGTGTGCGGCATTTCATGGAGTACCCAGCTGATCGACGTCAAGCCGCACAAGCAGAAGCAAGGTCAGTTACTCCGTCTAAGCCCCAAAATGGTGGTGTTGACTCTATTCATGTAATTTCTGCTGAGCCCTTTCGTAACCTCATATGTTCTAATAATATTATATAGCCAGACTTCCGCTTCTTCTGGATGATTCTGGACCGTCTCAAGTCGCCATTCTAGAGAGTGCAGGTATTCTCACCTATCTACAAGAGAGATTCGATAACCGAAACATCTTCGGCTTCAGCTCTACATCTGAGAATAGCCAAATGATGCATTGGCTGCACTTCTGGCACTCAACCGCTCCAGTGCGTGGGCACGCTAGGCAGCTTTTGAAAAGAGTCCGAGAACCTATACCACGTACGCTTGTCAACTTTACTCAAGCAGATCTGTAAAGACCTCAAGCTCAATGACTATTTACAGATGCAACAGACGCTTTCAAGGAATCGATGCTCCGCACCTACGCCATCGTAGAATCTCACCTCAGCGGGCAAGATGGAGGGGATTCCTCAATGCCCCGTGAATATCTGGCAGGCGATGGCGCAGGGAAATATAGCATTGCCGATATGGGCGCCTGGCCGTATGTACAAGTGCACTTGTCGTTGGGTTTGTCCGAGGAACATGATATGTGGCCAGACTTCCCCCATCTCCTACAGTGGATTGATAGAATGGAAGCCAGACCGGCGGTGCAGAGAGGTACTGATGGTATCAAGTACGACAGCGAAAAGAATCCAGGGCCTGTTGGTACGAGCTAAATCGGAATTATAAGAGTCGTCGCTTTATGGCTGTAAAGAGCTAATATAGTGTTCAATGGCTCTGTGTAGATTGAAATGCTATATACCCACCGATAGTGGTTTCTATTCTGGCTTATAATTAAGCATCTTGACAATCTTCTCCACGAAGAGTGACAAACACCCGCTCGCCGTTACCCGGCTTGCCAATGCCAATCTGGTACACAGAATCTGGCTTAGCGGCGGGCTGAGAATGAAGATCGCCCAGCATAAAAGTTAATTCGAGGCTGTAAAACAAGAGACTTGCACAAGTGGTGCAGACAGAAGAGGTCAACAAATCAAGATCACGAATATTAAGCCCCAATACAGAAATGCTAAGCTTCCTACAGTAAGTTGCTCCCTCGTAAGATACTGTACGGAGAAGTCGTAATCATATGTGCGGTCAGCCAGCGTTTAAGTCAGACAACGGATCGTCAATCTCTTGACCTGATAGGGAGCTGCTGAGTGCGATCAGCCGTGGGTCCAGGAGGTTCTTTCAGGGACACGGTTTCTGTCGTTTCCACTCCGTACAGGGCGTGGGTTTGGGGCTTTTTCGTAGTTCTGTGAGAGGGGTGCAGCTATGGCAAGGCTCTCGCTAGCGGACCGTGATGAGCCAATTATCATAAAGAAATGGACGCTAGATCCAGCCAAGGGAGGTTGATCAAACAAGCTTTTTTGCCGTCCCTGGTTGAGTGTGCAGTGATGTGGATGGAGTCGCAGGGGTTTGATTGCTGATGACGGCATAGTGGCCCAAACCACAGTCAATGGCTGTTGCACCTTTGGTTAGTTGTGTCCAGCGAGAAAATGTTTGCTATTCCTTCTGGGCTGATAGTACAGGTAGCGTTGAGTTTATGAGAGATGCGCAATGCAACAAGAAACAAGCAAACAAATAAACAACGACTTGAGCTCTGCTTACAGCTGTCTTACAAAAGAAAAGGGGGAGCCAATGGCAAATGCCTCTTTGTGCTCCATGCTCCTCCGGTCAAGGATGTTTGTTTCCATTAGGAAGGGAACGGCACAAAAAGACACGAGTAATACTCCACAATGCGCCGATCTGAAAGGTACTACTGCTAAGATAGATTGCGGCGGTTCCGTGGGGCCCCTTGATGAACCTTGGTTTCTTTACTGGAAAGAGTGCCCAAACACCGCACAAACAATCTCTGCTTTTTTCGGCACCCAAGTTTTGATGAAGTATTTTGGGCATCGTATCGGTGAGCTAAGACATAAAAAGCCGTTAGACGATGGTTCAAAATGTTGCAATGGGAAATCATGATACTTTGCAATTCCGGTAGGTGCGTAACACAGCACAGGTTCCACTGACGGCGGAGATACCCATCGTGGTAGGAACGAGGTTTGTCAATCTTGGTTCAGCTGTTCGTATGTCACCAAGGGTTGGAATCAGAGCCGGTAACAGTATGCCAAATTATTTTTTTTTCTTAGGTATTCACCTATGCTCTGGGCCTTATCTGTAGATCCAAGGGCAACGGCAAGGCCCGGTCGTACCTCCCAGAGTTGAACATTAAACGCAACTTTGCAATGACGATCGACGGCTCTTTCCTCGACACCGCTGATGTGCCATATGTATCCTTACCATATCTAGTACCTCATGCTTAGCATTTTATTTATGCCTTTCTCCGTAAATCCCCTTCCACCATGGAAAGTGGAACTGAGGCGCGCCTGCTACAGTTATCGCTCATCGGCTTGAATAAATGTGGAAATCCGAAACCAGCGTGCGGAAAGAGCATCTCACACGGATCTACACAAAATGCACTTGGGGCTATTATTGATCCTCGCTCTAGCTTCGCATCCTTTCCTTTCTGGTCGTCTCCTTCTTTGTTCTTCGCATTGCTCATTTCTCGTGTGTATTCTCTTTGCCTTTTCTCTTCTCGTTCCTCCCTCTTATCCCCAATTCTGTCCTTCCTTCTCTCTGCTTTCCTCCTCCATCCATCTCTCTTTCGCATCCATTCTATGGGAGAGATAACGACAGAGAGAGTTTGAACCGCCTCTCTCTTGTCCTCCCCATCCATTTGCCTATCTTTGCCAACTCGTCTACCGTCTCTCATTTCGTTGAATCTGTTTCCCCAGTTTGCCCTTCGGTGTACCTTCGTTTCCTTATCCTGTGCGAGTATATACACATGAATTAATGGGCAGAGAACAGGCTGTGACACTCGCTTCAACAGCCACTCATTCTCAACACAGAAGAAGCAG
The DNA here is from genome assembly GCA_003012085.1 of Trichoderma brevicompactum. NCBI lineage: Eukaryota > Fungi > Ascomycota > Sordariomycetes > Hypocreales > Hypocreaceae > Trichoderma > Trichoderma brevicompactum. Next base: position 16,438 of record PXNZ01000293.1, on the reverse strand, counting down.
ATTGAGTGTCTCTTGATTTATGCTAGTTTTGTGATTTTCGACTTGATTTTCTTCTTTTATACAGCAGAAAAACAGACCAACACTAGCTACTTCATTGCTGTGCAATGAGCGGACGCAGTTTATCCAATTATTCACCTTCAAAGGAAGAAAAGATGGGCCTATTAGACGAGAGACGGGGCTCAGACGCTGCAACAGATAGTAGTGATAGCAGCACTGGCACCGTTACTGGCGCCGGTATCGCTACGGCTCCGGTTCATACCGACAGTGGTTTCCAACTTGGTATTCTTAGTCCTTCTACTGATACATTAAAGGCGCCATTTGGATACATTCGGTCGACCCCATGGCGAATTCTTGCTGTTCGTTTCCTCATATTCCTGACACCCAGTTTTTTGCAAGGTCGCCATGCTCGTGAGCAGATATGCCCAGCTAAACTTGCACCAACTGCCTATCTTGATGGCATGCGCGGTCTAGCGGCATTGATCGTGTACTTCTGCCATTACTTTTATCAGGCATTCACTATTGCTGAGGGATGGGGTTGCGGCGAGACCAATTATCACATTCTCAAGATGCCGTTCCTTCGCCTCTGGTACCAGGGCCCTCCTGCTGTCTGTGTCTTCTTCGTTATTTCTGGATATGCGTTATCGTACCGGCCTATGAAATTAATTCGAAACGGAGCCTGGTCTGACTTCGCTAATACGATGAGCTCTCTAATCTTTCGACGTGGGATTCGTTTATATCTTCCCACGGCCATCTCGACTTTTATGATTATTTGCTTTTTGCGAATCGGCGCATACGAATGGACCCGAGACTTCGCGAACGATCGAAAGTATATGAAAAATATTGTAGAGCCTCATCCGGCTCGCATGGAGCATGCTTATGCTCAGTATAAGGATTGGCTATTGCACATGTTTAGATTTATTCAGGTGTTTAGCTGGGACAAATTCGGTGGAAGTACTTGTAAGTCAAGCCGGCTGCTCTTCCTATATTCCCGGGAGATGAATACTAACACGTTTCTCCCCAGCTTATGATGTTCATTTATGGACAATCCCTGTAGAGTTTCGATGCTCACTATACCTCTTTCTTACCATTATCGGCACTGCCCGTCTGCGTACGTCTATCCGGTGGCTCACGGTTGCCTTTGTCATGTGGGTCACGTATCGTAACAGCCGGTGGGAGCTGTTGCTGTTCTTTTGCGGGATGCTCATTGCAGAGAACGATCATATCCGCGGCGCGCATGTTCCAGCGTCTAATCCAGCACTGCCGATCGAAGAAAAGGCACGTTCGACCAAGACAAAGCTTTGGCCCGTGTTCTGGGCTCTATTTAGTGTTCTTGGCCTGTATTTAATGTGCCAGCCAGATGGCCGAGGTGAAATAACCCCCGGATGGATATGGCTCTCCTCCCTCATACCCAAGTGGTGGAAGGAAGAAAAGTACCGGTACTGGCAGTCGACTGGTGCCGTCATTTTCATCATTGCGGTGAGCCATTCGCCTCGATGGCAGCGCTTTTTCAACTTGCCAGTGGTTCAGTATTTTGGCAAGATCTCCTACGCCATTTACCTTATGCACGGGCCTGCCATGCATGTGGTTGGCTACCATTTTGAGAAATGGGCATACGGCGTAACTGGAGTGGAAGGTTATTGGTATAATGCGGGATTCGTGCTAGGGGCCTGTTTCTGCATTCCTACCGTAGTCTGGTGGGCAGATGTTTTTTGGAGGGCCGTTGACATTCCTACTGTCAAGTTTGCCAAGTGGTTTGAGAACAAGGTGATAGTCAAAGCGTGAGACGATGCAACATGAGAATATTTACTGAAAGGGACACGAACTCTCTCCTTCGTATGCATGAACTGAGAATTGGCAATTTAGATGGCGTTAACAGCGGTATTTACATATATTATATTATGTCCTTGTTTTATCTATTATAATTCCTCCTCGAATCCAAGTTCGTCTACGGTTAAAAACGCCATTTCCATCATTTCCATGATGTCTTCGTCGGTATGTAATCTGTATAGTTGTTAGATACACGGGAGTCTTTTGGGGGCTGGTTACGAGATTGAAAGCATAGAAATGAAGGAATTGAAATGGTCTTACATGGGAATAGATAACGGCCAAAGTTTCTCATCCCGCGAGTAAACCCTTCTTCCTCCAACCCACGTCTCTCTTACTTTGAGAGTCCGGAGCTTCTCGATATCCATACCTTCTTCCAGCGGCTCGTCGAGCACAACCCAATCCGCATACGCACCATTCTTGATTACGCCTTCCCATCTTTCGAAAGGAGGATAGGCTCCGTGCGCAACGTTTCGTGTGAATCCCAATAGAGCATCATCAAGACTAAGGGCCTCTTCAGTGTGCCATCCTTTGGAGGGATTTTCTGGGTCTGGCCCGAGCCCTGTGTTCGGATTCTTCCTTGTAACTGCAGCATAAATCCCGTGGAATGGGTTTGGTGGCTCCACGGGGAAATCGCTGCCGAGGACCGGTTTGAGATCAAGGAGAGACTTCATGCGGTAGGCCTCCTCCTTGATGCGCTGGGGGCCGAGTCTGTCCTCTGCGTATTTCATGTCAGAGGTGGCGTGCGTGGGTTGGATGGACGGGATGATTCCCAAGGCGCGCATGCGTTTCTGGTCCTTTGGGTGAATGATTTGGGCGTGCTCAAGGCGGAAACGGCGTGCAGCCTGACACTCGGCCAGCTCTTTCTTCTTTTTCTCCCCGCAAACCTGCTTCATGGCCGCTTCAAAAGCATCAATGGCATTGCGGTTGGCCAAATCACCTATGGCGTGAATGTTGACTTGGTACCCCGCCAAGGCCCACATTGCGGTCACCTCTGTAAGAGCTGATGCGTTGATTAAGAGGGATCCAGAGGTCCAAGGACGGTCGCTGTAGGGCTCAAGCATGGCGCTTCCCCAGCTCCCCAAAGCTCCATCTTGAGTAGGTGGGAGAGGAGGTCAGCATCTGATAGAACCCGGAGTGTTTTGGATGACTCACCAGCAAACAATTTGACGGCAGTTAATACAAACATGCCAGCGTCCCCATACATTGGATAATTTGGACGACCGTTAGCGCAATACGTGTTTCTCTTTGAACACTCCAACATCCCATGAACACGAACGGTCCAGTCCGGAGTAGCAGACAACTTCGAATAAAGCTGAGCGTCTTCTTTCGTCACACCGGCATCGTGCATTCCAACCAAACCAACTTTGTTCAGTTCCTTCATGGCTGTCTTGATGGCTTGAGCCTTCTCCTCTTCTCCAGGTTTCGGCCAAAGGTCCATGACCATGTCCATGGCGTTGTCGCAGAAGACTCCCAGGCCGGGATCGCGAACAACTTCACCTCCTGGGACGTCTGGGATGTCATCCGGGAGGAGATCCAGCACGGCCTTGGAGACCCAAGAACAATGAACATCAATTCTGTCCAGCATCATGAAAATACCCTTGAGCTGTTCATCTTGCTCAATGTCGTCCTAATAGCTCACAAAAGGGAACAACGATTAGCATGGCGGATTCTCGTCAATACTTTTGCAAGTCATCAACTAACAGCGGTGGGCATGCGTCCAAAGACCGACTGGTCCCATCCTACACCACGAAGCCATTGACCGCTGGTGCCTGCCTCTGGATTTACGGCAAGGTATGCCTTGATGCGATCTCTCACGTCATCGAGAGACTGTGAGCCAAAGAGGTCCACCGAGTGAAGGAACTCTCCATACTGCAGCAGGTGTCCATGACCATCCCAGAGGCCAGGAATGACATAGCCATCAGAATAAACAGTATGTTTTTCGTCAACTTTTTCCTTGGGATCCCTCTTCCAAACGAAAGTAAACTTGCCGTCCAAAACCCTGAAACATTCGGCGACGGGCTGTTCGCTATCAAGAGTCCTCACACTCTTGTAGCAATATATTGGCCAACTGCTATGGTGGTTGGCAAAGGTATACAAGGGGCCACGCTTAATGTCGAATGATAACGCGACAACCACGGCTGCAATAGCTGAGATGATAAAGCCCCATGCAAGGTGGGACAAGGCCGCCATTTTGCCCCGAGGTTGACGTTGAGCTTATCAGTGACAACGGCAGCAAACGAGAGAAAATTAAATCGACGCCATGGGGGAGATTGGCGTATATAAGCTATCTGATTCACCCTGTCATATTCGCAATGCTTACGCAAACAGTGTTGGTCGTTTGTACATGAAGGGCACAAAAAGTGGTCCTTTAGATGTTGTTGGTGCGCGCCTTTCTCATTTTTTTTGGTTTTCCGAACGAATGCCGAATTTTTCTTTCCCCTTGTAGCGCGACGTCCTATCTCTAGCCAAGACGGTTTCTATTTTAATTTGCTAAAGGCGCGCAATAGCTCAGTTACTGTCTGTCAATGGCGCTGATCAGGAGCTGCAATGCGGACGCTAGCAATAAAGACAGACGCCAACAGAGGGGAATGGCGGGGTGAATGGCGCCGAGAAAAAGGAGGGGCAGCTGTTGAAGAACCCCCTCAATCCTTTAAACAGATTTGAGGTTGCGCGATAACTGTATTGGCGGTTTAAGATTCAGTCATTAGGTAGGTAGGTAGTTTGTCAATAAGAGGTTGCCTGTTTTTGTTTTGTGTAGGTTTGGGAATTGATGTTGAATCATCGGTAGGAATAAACGAAAGGCAAGAGCTTAGAAGGGAAGGAGCTCCGGTATTCGTCAGCTTTAGCGACTTCTCCGTTTGTCGCATCGCAATTGGACCAGCAATCAAACACCAACCCGTCTTCCTCGTCTCCTCCTTGCTCCTCTCCACAATCAACTAGGAAAACACCTCGGCGCATATAGACACCGCCGTAGAAGGGGAATAAGGAAAATTCAAAGCACGACCAAGTCATTCTCCGCGAAAAACTCTCAGTAGTTCAACCTTTCTCCCGTCTCCCAGCAACTCGAAGCCATGGCTACTCCATCCTCAACGGCCGAGCTTGACGCTCTCCTCAAAACTCATGTTAGCGAGCCCATCGCCCCGGAAACTCTCTTCCCTATTCTCTCTACTGCTCCATTCATTCCCTCCAAGACACTCATCAACGCCCGCGACATTGGCGCCGTGCCAGGCAGCAAGATTCCCTCCGGGCGCATCTTCCGCTGCGGAACCCTAGAGTACGCCAGCCAGGATCCCGATACAGTTGCCTGGATCAAGGGCAACGTCCGCCGCATCTTCGACTTGCGCAAGCCAATCGAGCGAGAGCATGGGCCGGACCCTGAGATTGAGGGAGTCGAGAATGTCTGGTTCCCCGGCGCAAGAGAGTATCAGACGCCTAGTTTGACCGAGTTCGCCAAGGGTGACGGCAGCGCCGCCTGGAAGGACCAGTACATGGCCGTTGCCCTCACCTATGCGCCGACCTACAAGGCTGTTCTTGAGCACATCAGAGACAGTCCCACGGAGCCATTTTTGTTTCACTGCACAGGTAGGTAAATCTCCATTAGCTCTATTGCTCTCCGTCACTAATACTATGAACCAGCCGGCCGCGACCGCACTGGTGTTCTTGCCGGTCTCCTCCACCACCTCGCCGGCACAACCACTGACGATGCCATTCGAGACTACATGCTCTCTCGTATCGGCACCGAGGTCGCTCGTGACAAGCTTCTGAAATTCGCCCTGGCCAGCGTTGGTACTACTGATATGGAGACGCCAGGCTTTTACAACCTCGTCGAGCTACGACCGCAGTACTGGTCCGCCTTTCTCGAGGGCCTTGAAGAGCAGTTCGGCGGTTGGGATGGCTACGTTACCAAGGGCCTAGGGCTGTCAGAAGCGGACCTCATTACTGTCAAGAAGAACATTCGTTCTTGATTTTTTTCCCTACAATGATGAGTGGAGGCATGTTTGCATTGTTGTTCGTGATACCATAGACGCTTGATAAGATACAACTGGTGGATAAGAGGCACGTTGGAGATGGCTATACTCAGGGTTTCGATTATGTTCGACGACTTAGACATCCATATCTTGTTTCCATCTAGACAGCTAGACTAGAACTAGTAGAATCTTAAAGCATTCATTCCTTGTAGCAAAAGAGAAAGAATAACGAGTTGTCTTGTTCCAACCCTTTGATCTCGATCGCAAGTCCCTCAATGACGCACCATCAGCCACACCCACCCTCCACCAGCGCCACAAATGACGTCCCCCAGCCACAGGGTCCAAGATGGCTCCACGCATTCTGGTTGAGCATCACCAAACAAGCTTGTTGCAAGTGACGTAGAATGACGGTCCCGGCACCTTTAATTAGATCACGATATCGTCGCCAGCGAATAACAGGCTTGTACAGCCATGTATACAAACAGCCGTCCAACCATCATACACTCCAGACTGTCTTGTTTTGCAAGGCTCCATGCACTCATCCATTACGTTTGATCGTCGTCTATTGTCCTGCAGGGTATCCGCAATCAATCACTTGCATCACACATCACTAACCATGACCATTCATCATTCCCCATTTATAGCCTCATATGACAAGTATATATATCCCATTCCCTTCCTTCTATAAATCATGTTTCTTATCTCGTAAACAATAACAAACACCGTTCAAACAAAAACCACACCTTTTGTATTTAAAGAAAAAACAATTCAGGCATTAAACATATCTCCTCCAACATGCCTTTCACAACCCACCGCCGCCATCACCATACAACAACCACAACTACTGCTCGGCCCTACCGCCGCGGCATCTTCTCTCGTCGCCCTCGTGTACATCATCAGCGCAAGCCCACGCTCAAAGACAAAGTCAGCGGCGCTCTCACCAGGCTAAGAGGAAGCTTGACCCGCCGTCCTGGAGTAAAGGTATGATTGATGGATTGAAAAGATGCCAGGTAAATCATCTCAGATGGCTAACAATCATGTCCAATTTAGGCTGCTGGAACTCGCAGAATGCGTGGAACTGATGGCCGTGGAGCGCACCGTCGCAGACGCTTTTTGTAATTGGCCTTCACACATGCTCAGGAGAAACGGGCCAGAATGATGATATCACTCTTGCCAATGATACCCCATAGATGATATTTGTAACATCTTACAATCATTTGTTTCCTTTTTAGATTAATAATATCTATTGAATAATTACTTTGATATCTCTAAGAGCATCAAATTCATACCAATTATCTTTTTGTAACTCCTGTCTATTATACTTTATCAAAGCCAACTGTAGATGGTTGCTCGTGTGCGAGCACCATTTGGATGCACAATCTCCAGGCGAGCCTAAATGTGAGAAACACTCTGGAAACTCCATTGCCTAATTGTGTCAAGTCCATTTCTCCCTTTTTTTTTGGGGTCCTTTTCTATGTCTGTGCACATTGCGCACCATAACTCCAACCTGTCCATCGCCCCACCAGAATTGTCATTTCTCGCGTGAGATTATTGTAGCTCATCGGTCTCATCAGACTGAGGGATTGTTGGCCGATAAGGGGGAGCAAGGCGGATGTGATTACGGCCTCGAAAGTCGTCCGTCGGGCGTCGTATCTGGGATTTGGCAGGTGACTGAGCTTCACAAACAGACGTCGACTTCGCACCTTCTTCACGAGTCCTCATCAACCTGTTCGTGTCTCGTGGGGACAGATATCTAGCGGAAGGGGCATAGTGTGCCGCGAGTTCGTCGGCTTCTTCACCTATTCCACGTCTCTTGAGCTCGCTGTAGCATCGAAAGGCTATTTCAAGCTCTTCCAAATCTCTCTTGCTTGGAGACGGATGTTTCTTTGTCCATTTTGTATCACATGCACCCAGAGCTAGACCATCCTGTACCAATCCAACGCTAATGCGGTCTGTATTTGGCAAGTGCCTCATCTTTCCATTTTGTGTTGGGGCTTTCTTGAAAGAGACGGCCTCCTGAGATTGGTATACAGTCAAGTCAGTCGTCATCTTCTCTGGGCTAATCTGGGTCGGCAGTTTTGAACATTGTTCATCCAGAGTATCCTCAAGCGATGGAGTTTGAACTCTGTGGAGATGAATCCGGGGCGTAGATGCACAGACGGGGGAAGAACTCAAGATCCTATCTTCGAGGTTATTCTCGAATCCCTTTTCGGCTTGAAAGGGATCGATGATAAGCAGAGAAGTCGCGCTAGCCCCAACCATCATCTTCAGGATTGGATTGTTTTCGACCGCATTGGGGCTGTAGTATGTAGCGGGCTCCGCAAAGGGGTCATCCATGGATCGGCCACTCCTGAGGGTCCTTCCATCATTGGCAACTGGTTTGCGAGCTACATGGCCGCCAACCATTTGCTGTACTTTCTTTCTATTGAGGTTGTCACCTTCGTTGAGACGGATCTCAATCGTATCAATTAAAGACACCCTGCGAGGGTTGGGAGAGGAAAACACGGGATGAGAGGTCAATGGGCCATTAGGGTCGTCTTGCATAGGCTGCTTCACGAGCTTGGCACGCGGTTTGGATCCTGAACCGGAAGATTTAACCTGCAGTCGGTCCCATGCACTTGATACCTTGGCCAGCACTCTTGATGGAGTCATGCGAGACATCTTTGAAGCAGGAGACTTCCTCGGCTGGGAAGAAGACGGCTTCAAGGCGTCCGTGGCGGCCAACATGGCACATACCTTCTCTTGAACCTCGTCAGGGCTAGCCACCACGGTACAGCCTTGACTGGCCATCTCGCCCCGGAGAAGAATTCTTGGAGCTCCGTCCATGACGTTGTGTGGGAGAAGGCAAACTGCCTCTGTGTCTTTCACAACGACAAATGAGGAACGGTTGGTTGAGCTTTTCACGGGGCCTGCGAGAGGACGGACCAAGCTATAGTCTTTCCGTTTAGGAGACGAAATTGAGTTCCCTCGAGGCCGAGACGATTTTGCAAACCTATTGTTGGGAGAAGCCTTCTGGATTCGCGGAGCGCCGGGTCGACTACCTCGACTGTTGCTGGCTGTCCTGTTCTTTGATGAGCTTGGGGAATGAGAGTGGGTGTGTTGTTCTCCAACTTCTGCCGGAAGGTCTTCAGGGGCTGGAGGAGTAGAAATTGGGGAATCAAGGACGTCTTTCTCTGATTGTCGCAAAGCCTCCTTTTCTTCTGGCAGCTCTGAACTGCTGTCGTCGAGTAAGGCGCTCGCAATTTCTTCAATGCTAGCTGGTTGGACATTATTCTGCATCGGAGTGTTTTGCTTCGCAGTTTCGAGGCAGGTATTCACAGACTGTGAGCAAAGATCTGAAAATAGGTTAGATCCATTCATTGTATATACCAGGTAAATAGAATCAGCGCACCTGTGCTCTTAGCCGGCAGGGAATCAGTCGAGGCCTTAGATCGATTTCGGTAGCCTAAAGGGCCAAGCAAGCTTCTCTTCTTTCCATACGTACGAATTGGAGGCGCCATTTCAAAACCGCAGTGAAAAGAAGAGGAATAAAAAAGGGGGTGAATTAGCCAGCGAAGAGAAGAAGGAAATGCATAAAAAACAGGATGAACGAAAAAATGAATGACGAAAGGAACGACAAGAGAAAAAACGAGTGAATCGGAGTCAGTCAGTCAAACGAGTGGAATGGGACAAAAATATGGTGAATGGCGTGATGCGCAGCCAAACTTTACCAGGCGGTCAGGTGAATTTTGGATGTTGAGGCCGGATCATGGAGCCAACTCCTCGCGAGGGAAGCAACTCCAAGGAATCCCTAAATTTGACCACCAGGATCATGCATATGGTCTGGATGGTTTGCGAGGAAACTGGGGGGTTTCATGTCCCAGAGGCAATCTGTAAGCAAAGTCTTGTCTTCTTGAAGAGGAGGAGCCCAAGGGCATTGGAGGTTGTAACCGGGGGAGGGCAAAGTGCCAGGAGGCTAGGATGTTTTCCTGTGGGAAGAGGAAGAAGAACAAGAAGAAGCAGAGAACGGACGCCGATGTCGGTGAGAGAAAGAAATGTAATTTAGGCACGTGTATGGCACGAGGTCCGGCAGAATTAATATACAGAAGCCTTTAGCGAGTGACTGGCCTGTTGTTGAAGGACTTGGCAGGTGACGAACAGCTGTCGTAAGGGACAGGAGGATACTAAACAAATGGAAGGAGCTGCTATCAGTACGTCACTTGAGCTCCAGACGCCCTTGTAAAGCTCGCCAAAGAGTATTTTTACAAGATCTGGAGTCAGTATATTAGCAGATATTGCTTCTTTGTTCGGAGCAATGATATACAGGAGGAGACTAAGGCATTATCCAGTGCAAATGGGGCATATCACTACTCGGCACATTGGTATGGGCCTTGCAATCTGCCTCAAACAGCACAGCTTGTGGGATATCTTCTTTCACGGACGCATGCCTGACATGAGATTGGATGCCAGGTAGATAGGTATGCATCTCTTAAGCACGTATCCGACTAGTGTAGGTTAGATGTCCAGCCAGCTCCAAAGTCAACTCGTGTAACATGATGCTAAATTATCCAACTCTAGCCAAGGACGGCAAATTAAGTAGCGAAGACGATAGCATATTTTTGTCCTCAGGTAAGTTGATGTATTGCACTGTCTGAATAGTCTGACTTTCCCGTTTTCTTGAAGCATCACCATCACAGAGATGCGGTGGCTTCGCCTAAAGAATGACCGCAATAGCTGGACAATTGCCGCCGAGCCACTTCGTTATTAACCGCCTCCCGAAAATACGAAAACCAGTCTTTTTACAACTGTATATATACGGAAATACTCATTTCTACACGCCCTCTGTCTAATATCATCCTCAATACAGGCAACTCTTGTCCTCAATGTCGTCCCTGCACAGCCCTGCACGTGACCCTCACCGCCAGCCCTGCTAGCGCGCCTCACATCCCTGCCCCAGGCCCCGATCCTTCTAACGAACCGGGATCGGGGAGGGCCGTTTTTTACATCATCGTGACCTGACAGCAAATACAGAAAAAAGTCGGAACAGCCAGCCCTAGCTGCAAAAAAAAATTGGAAAAAATAAAAAAAAAAAGATCCCAGCACCCTGTTATCTTTATCGCGCCTTGATCACCCCACTGGCCCCAACAATTAAACCACCTTGAAGGCTGAGGGGTGTCTCGCGATTGTTTTTCGTTCTTTTACTTTTACATTTTTTTCTTTTTTGGGGACACTCCAAAGGGTCATTGCAATTACTGTATCCCCGTCGGTGATCCCACACTTCTCACCCGGGCAATTCCTCTTCGTGCTGCACGGGATACGAATTGTCGTCGGTGCGGACTCTTGGAGCTCCGAGGCTCCGCTATCTCCATCTCACCGGCAGTCCTCACCTTCTGCGAGCTTCGCCGCGAATCCCGACAGGCCGCCCCCGTTTTCGTCTACGAACGGCATCGATTTCCTTATAAAGCCTACATAGTGTAAAGAGGAGGAAACGAGAGGGATTCATACACGCCCTACGCAATGATTCGAGCTGCGTTCCAATCGAGAGCGATACCCCTGCGGGAGGCCAAGGCCGCGTCGGTACAATACGGGGCATTGAGGGACGTCTGGGCAAGGCTATTTTCGTCGCGGCCGGTAACAAGGTCCCAGAGCAGCGGCAGCAGCACTGCGCTGTCATGGAAGAGGTTACATTCAATTCAACCCTGGCGGGGAACCGTGCGCCATAGCGTCTCAATGCGACCGAACGCCAGGATAGCCGACAACTTCGCGAGAGGGGCGCAAAGGCGGAGCTTCGTCTTCTCGGCGTGGAGGCATAATACCGCGCAGGGAGCCAAGAAGAACCTGACCCTGAGCGAAAGATTCAAGAAGCTCTCAAGGGAGTACGGGTGGTCAGCTGTGGGCGTCTACTTCGCGCTCAGCGTCCTGGATTTCCCGTTCTGCTTCCTTCTCGTGAAGGTGGTTGGGACGGAGAGGATAGGTACGTGTGTGCTGTTTCGTGGCATTTTCTGAACCAGACGCGTTATCGTGGATGATGCTAATGCGAGCATGGGAATACAGGTCAACTCGAGCATTTTGTCGTCTCCAAGGTCGCCAACCTCATCCCCGAATCGGTGCGAGAAGAATGGAGGGAATACCGGGCATCTCTGAAACGCGAAGAGCAACAGCATCTGGGCAGCAGCGAGATCAGCGACAAGGTGGAAATGGTGGGCTGGGGAGTAGAGCAGGCGCAGGAACGCAACAAAGAAGAAGCTAGTGAGTTTGAACGACGCCTTCCCGCAGCAATGTCTCTCATGACGTCGGAATGTCTCAGAAGACGGACTTACACGTCATGGGACTATGCCGGCTGTATTCGCGGGTGTAACCGTGGATGGGCAACATGATATGAGACATGACAACAGGAGACTAACAGCTTCTAACAGGTCTGGCAACGCAGCTGGCGCTTGCATATGCAATCCACAAGAGCTTCATCTTCATCCGAGTGCCCCTAACCGCAGCGGTGACGCCCAAGGTGGTGAAGGTGCTTCGAGGTTGGGGCTGGAACATTGGAAAACGGACCCCACGATCATAAATCAACTCAAAAGCAAGCCGGAATACTCTCTTCCCCCCCCCAAACCCAACCCCAATCTGCATGTAAGCATGCTTTCTTCCGGGGGCTTGTATGAATTTTGTAATAGTATTATCAATGTTGTTGTTGGGAGGGTGCAGTTATGCAGTTTAGACACGGGGCGTATGGATCACAGTGCAGGGCAGGTTATACAGGTTTGAAATGGGCGTGCTAAGCAAAATAGACTTGGAGGAGGCATGGGCAGAGAAAAACAAGCTGCAAAAAGGATAGAAAGTGGTACGATGTTCCGTACCCCCACAATACTCGGTAGAATATACAAACAAACAATCTCGCAATGAGCCTCGCTTGTACGTTTGATTTTACCCGCTGATAACGAGGCATCGCCAAAAGTTCTGAATAGGCAAGTGAGTTTATGTGTAAGCTGTTGGTAGGACTAGATGGGGGCTAGCCCATCTTTCGACGGCTATTCGGCTGCTCGTATCTTGATGGAATCCCCGACATCATTGAATTGGGCAACCCCCAACTTTTTTTTTTTTTTTTTTTTAGCGCAAAAGCACAAGTTGCAGTAGTTCAACGGACAAAGGCCGACGAACCTGCCCATTAACAAAAACAAAAAAACTTGAACGGGAAAAAAAAAGCCGACATCCCCAATCGTTCTTTCAAGCCGAAAAGCTACGCTGGCTAGCACCAAATTCTCGAGCGGGCATCTAACCAAGACCAGTTAACTAGCTGTCATCGGGAAACAGAAAAACAACTGCTGGCATCCATGACGTATCACGCAACCCTCACAAAAAGAACGCCTTTCCGTCCCAAGGGCTCGGGTCACGCGCTGAAATGCGGGAAAAAAAAAAGGAAGGGCAGTTAGTGGTGGTACGGGAGTGAGTTGTCTCTAAACATGCAAACTTTGGGACAACTGAAGATGGGTTTGAAGATTTTCGAATCAGAGTAAGACAGAAAATGGCATCATCAGACATGGCAAAAAGTTTGAAACACGGCCAACTCCCAAGTTTGGGACTTCCGCGGGATCAGTTGACGTTTTCGATGTGCGGAGGACTCCGTGCTCCGGGCTGTCAACTCCGACGCTCGAGGAAAAGGGATGATTGAGGAAATGAGCATCTCGGGCCGACATCGCCTCGCAAGATGCAGGGAACGTAGAAGGGGTACTTTTCCTGCAGAGTGACAACTAGAGAGAGAAGAGGTTCTTTGCCGTTATAGGCCCAGCATACGATGCTCCCTGGGCAAACTCAGGGGGGGGTGTGCAGCGACGAAGTCAAAAGGGGGAAAAGAAGACGCCGTCCAAACGGCCCTCACCAAGGGTAGTGGGAAGACGCCTTCTCTCCCCCCCCGTAAATCGTTGCCTTTTAGCTTCAGACTATCTTGACAAGAAGCCAAAGCCGGGTCGTTAAGTAATCAAGAAAATAGCAAAACGGGGGCGCCCTCTTAGAGCAAGCATCCCCCGTTGGCAGTAGAGAAAACCTTCTAGAACAAAATCAAAGTTCAGACATGAATCGCGCAATTCGGAGTGGGCGCCAAAGTATGGCTTGAATTTTTACCTTACTCACTGTTTCCTTTCCAGACTGTGTCTGTCTGATTCAGAGCGGCAAAGACGGACACCGCGGCCCCCTTTTTTATTTCGGCATTCTGGAAGAGACTGGAGAAAAAAAAAACCCACAACGAAACAAGGTGAGGAGGCGTCAACTCTAATCGCCGACTAAATTTTCTTTTTCTTGTACTCCCTACCTGGACGATAGAAGGAACGAAACAGCTGGCAGAAGAGATGGGGGTTATGGAGACTTTTTGCTTAGGCGTGGGTACTGCAGGTAGGTATGATGATGATGATGATGATGATGATGATGATGATGCTTTTTCCCCATAAACAAGAGTGACATGCTGCGTGTGGTTGAACCCACAAGCCACGTTGTTATTACTTCACAGGGCAGCACGGATCACAGCGGAAGCTAAATGGAGCCCATTGACTTGTCACGACAGCGGGTTCGGGGGTTGGGCGTTGGGCGTTTGTCTTGTTTGAATGAGATGAATAGCAACGCCCAAAAAACGCCCAACGTTGTCCGGGCAATTATACGGAACAAAAAGGAAAGAAAAAGAGAAAAGGCGTTATCAGAATACGGAGTAGATAACGCGGAAAAAAGGGAGGGAAGGAGGGGAGCCAACCAGAAAAGGGTCCAAGTTACGACGTTCATGCACCAGCAAAGGGGAAAAAGGGAAAAAGAAAGAAAGAAAAAAAGCGCGCGCTCGCTTGGACCTCCCCTTTTCGCGCCTTAGCCGACGAGTAACTTTGAAACTACAAATCGCGAGCAACAGATGAGGAAAAAAAAAACAGACAGAAGTTTAAAACGCAGAGCACCAGCGGCCGGTTCCATCTTTTTTCTCCCACGGGCAGTGCGTAACTGGAGCCACGTTGTTGGCGCGCTATATGGGTGGCTCCCTCCCCCTGGAAAGCCCATTAAATAGAGTTTTCAGGGAACCTGTTCGGCGGGGTGGAGTCGGAAGATTCTGGCGGGTGCGGGCGGTTCTGCTAGGCCCCATTGGATTGGATTTGTTGCTGCTTGTCTGCTGTACTTTTGGCTCTGCTCTGCTTTTCCTCCCTTTGAACCGCCCTTGTACGCGCTCCAGTGTATGGGATATGTTGCCTGGACGAGACGCTGCTGCGTTCAATTGGACCGCGCCGGAGGTTAATGCGCAATTGCAATTAAACTCTATTTTGCAGCGTGCGCCAACCAGCAGCAGCTAGACCGCGAACTACCAACTTGTAGCGGATGGGGTTCCCTCCCCCCTCCCCCCCCCCAAGGGTTAGATTGCGCATTGAATGGATTGCTGCGAGGCGAATGCGGTGCGCAGACGCGCGATGCTCCAAGCACAGCTAGTGCGGGATGCTTTTTGAGATAGGTCATCCGTTTGGGAACGCGCCCTGGGCAACTCGGCCTATTGGGTTCTCCAGGGACGAGGCCCGCATGCTCGCGTGGGTGATGTGCGGACGAGCACGCATTGATGCACTGCATGATGCGGGCGGTAATGGGCCATTTGCCGAGCGTTGATATGTACAAGAAACTGCATCCGGAATAGCTGTTCGCAGCAGCAAGCGATTGAAGCGACAGGAAGGGCTGCCTGTTGCTGCAAGCTGCTTCACGCTGCATGATGCATACATATTACAGGTTCCATGCAGTCACTTGCGCTTCCAGGCGCCCCCCCCTTCCGGAGCCAGGGATGTTGCCCGATGGCTGCCCTTCATTCGTGAGCATCTCGATCTCGAAAGGGCATCACTCGGATGCTAGGCACGGAGCATTAGCGGTAGCAGCGGCGGTAGCAGCGGCAGAGCCAACATCAAACTAACAAGGAGCCCCAAACACCGGTTCTGCGAGAATTCTAGACGCAAGGCCGTTTGAGTGGTGACGGAGGGGGAGAACCGAGTTTGGCGCCCAACGCAAAAAGCCCGCTCGAAAGAAAGAAAGAAAAAAAACAAGGGACCCGTCCAAAAGGGTCACGCCTCTTTCTTTTAGAGTTGCGGTTTGCATATGCCTATCCTTGCTCGGTGAAGAATCGCGCATGCAGGGAGCCCAAGCAATTGTTGGTGGTGTGTTTGCGTCGGAAAACTTACGACCAGAGAGCGGCACGCCACGGCCGCATGTCTAAGGTACGGACGGGTACTTTGTCCGTGCCGCAAGGAACTTTTTTTTTTTTTTTTCCTCGTTCCTATTTCTCACTCTTTTTTCCTTGGATGGAACATCTCCGTTTTTGAGGGGATTGGGCCAACCAAATAGGATGATGTGATGCGGCGAGCCCCAACATGTGCTTGTTTCCTCGTGCCTACATAATATCCCTGCCCAACGGCGACTGGGCAGCGCATCCGAGCTATTTAGTCGTGCATTGCATACGTGCCCGGTACCTACCTACCGTCTCAATGCGGCGTAGGTACTTGATGCTAAAGGATCTGCGCTTGTCTTAGTGTGTGATGGATGTGAAATGCGTGTGTGTGTAGGTACTCCGTGCTTGCAGCATGTACGATGCGCACGGCAGCATTCTTGGAACTACCCGCTTGTGCTAGAGCAGCAGTAGCATGCATCAAACGCCCATCCTTTGGGGG